>JAJPUD010021342.1:0-23202 GCA_023553655.1 Myrmecobius fasciatus | reverse complement strand
TAGCTGTTCTTAATCTTTTCCAATCTCTTAAAAACTTTCAGTTCTCCATGGTCTGGCCCCAACCTTCTTTCCAGTCTTATTTCACATTGATCTCATGCTATATTCTAACCAGTTGGATTACTGGTTGTTTCCCACCTTACTTGTGGCAAGATCAGATTTTTGGTTTTTATTTTTAGATGCATCCCCAAAATCTAGGACATAGCTGTTCTTAATCTTTTCTAATCTCTTGCCTCACTTTTGTGTATTTATGTAGGCTATATCCCATGCTTAGGATGTACTCATTTTCATCTCAATCTAAATCCTTCTCTTTAAAGGGTTTCTTTTTCAAATCTATTCTTTCCCCTTCCATCACTATGGAGGGGAAATCATGACTTCCATCACCAGCTCCTAGATGAAAAACTTTCTCTACCCTGTCTCCCAAGAACATTTGGTCTTTTTATCTCCTTTGACCCTATTACCTTCTATTTTGGATCATGAATTTTTTGTATTCAATGTGCTCCCATTACACTCTTGGAGGACAAAGCCAATAATTATCCATCTCCATATCCTGAACTTGAGAGAGGTCAATTTATTAATTAGGCTAATTAATAATCAATGAATTGATGGACAGCGGTCTCTCTCAGTGATCAAAGACAAAATTATGGACATCACTTAATGATTAAATACCTTTAGAAAAAGGAGGTGCCCTGATAGGTGAAAATTAGTCCCAACTGGTGAGCAACTGAGGGAATGTACTTTCAAATGAGGAGGTGGGCTGAAAACTTTCAGCTCCTGCTTGATCATGAGATTCAGCCCCCTTCCAGCCATATGGACAAAGGAATCCAACTCTACCCAGAACTCTTTGGTTTATTTTCTCCTTCCTGAGCTGGATTACCTTAAACTCCACTGGAAAGGTGCAAGGACATAGGCTTAATACTTTGGGACTGTAATTCACCTAGATTAGATTCTATTTACAATCTAAACAGAAGCAAGGTCTCCTAATTGGGTGGGGGCCTTCCCAAGATGGAGAAACATGTTTGGGGATGATTTGGTCAATCTCATCTATCTGACTGGTATACAGGGGCTGGTCCCTGAATGAGGAAATAAAGAGAAAAAGCCTTCATCCTAATGCAATAACTAACTGGTTATTAATATAATAGAAAATATTTTCCTCGCTACTATGACCCAAGCATTTTGCTAAGTAATGGGGATATCTCCCCCCAAAAAAGGACAAAAGTTGATCTCTACCCTTAAGTAGTTTATAATTGAATGGAGAAAACAAAATGTAAATAAATATGTACAAACCAAGCTACATGTGGAATAAATAGGAAACAGCAGAGAAAAGGCACTAGAATTAAGAGGGGTTAGGAAAGGTTTCCTGTAGAAGATGGGATTTTAGTTGGGACTTTAAGGAAGCCAGGGAGATCAGCAGTCCGAGCCAGAGGAGAGAGACCTGAGGGATACCTTACAACAGAGGGCATGATCTGGATGAGGAAGAAAGGGAGATCAGAAGGTCAATTGGCTTTGGCCATAATAAGATCATTGACATCTGTGTTGGTGGAATGAGGTCAGAATGGAAGGAGTTAGGAGACAGTGAAGGGACAGAAGGATGTGACGGGCAGAAATGGGGAGTTGGGGGAATGGGAATTCCAGACTGGGGGGTGGAGGGGAGCTCAAGCAGAGGCAGAAAATCCCTAAGATACCAAGAAGTTCAGGATAGCTGAAACCTAGAAAATGAACAGAAGAGTCATATGAGTTAAGGTTTGATAGGTCGGTAACAGCCAGATTGAAAGGTACTGATTGCTGTCTATCCTATAGATAGTGGAAAGGTGCTGGATGCTTTTTAGCAAAAAAAAAAAAAAAAAGTGATTTTAGGGGAAAAAAAAATCAACCTGAAAATAATGTGTACTATAGATAAAGGAGACTAAACTAAGAAATTTGCAAATCTCACCAATGCAAATAGTCAAGTGGGTGGTAACCAAGTCAGACCTAGATCAGTGGGGCAAAGGAAAGTAAGGAAAATGGATGGGAGAACAGCACCAAATTGTGTAGAATTTTCCATTACTAGTCTGCTTAAAATATACTGTTTAGCACCTAAGATGTAATCAGTTGCTTAATTACTGCTCGTTAATATTTTTCCAGCTGCTTACCTATTTGGCATCCATATTATTCTCCAATCCTGGCATTCAATTGTAGGCCTTTGAGGCTCACACATATTCTATTCTTTCCATTCCTTCTCTGTTAAGCCTGTTGTACCTGTTATTTATTACCTTCATTAAGCCAAGTGCATCTTTTGACTCAAGTATCCCCCACAAAGACATCTCCAAGAGAAATAATTAGGTATTTTCTATTCTGAAGTTGCTAAGTTGAATATCTATGAAAAGTTTAAAAAAAAAAAAAGCTCACAGATGAGTGGTTAATTATAAAACTGGTAGAATGATTGATCATTTGGTCAAAGAACTATTGCCCACAGACTGGTAAAAATCTGAATAGGTTAAGACAGATGGATGTCTATTCTTTTCTTAAAGGTTTTCCAGGATGGAATCTTTTCTACTGTCTTTTGTAATTCAGGGATTTATCAGCCTGATGTTGAAGCTCTTTTTTGTGTTCAGTGGAATCAATTCTACTTTAATATAAATCTATTTCCTCTAGTTTGGTTTTCCAAAGACACAGTGGCTCAATCAATCAACATTTATTAAATGCCCATTATGAGCCAGACACTATGAAGGGACACTTTTGGAATACAAAGACAGAAAATGAAACAATCCTAGTTTTTAAAGAGCTTACGTGCAATTGTGGTAACAAGATGGAAATATTCTGTTTGAATGCATAGAGGATATATAGAAGGTATTTGAAGGCTTGATATAGTGCCTGGTACACAGGAAGTGCTTAATAAATGCTCCTTAATGTATTCCCTAGTGCTTGATATAGTGCCTGGTAACAGGAGGCATTTAACAAATGCTTGTTGTTATGTTTTGTGTCATGAGCTGTGATTTCATCCATTTGGGGACTTGTGCAATTCAAATTACTATTGGGGTGACCCCAAGCAGGTCACCCCTTTCTGGCCCATTTCTTCACTGGTGAAATAAAGGGGGTGATGTTTTTATGAGATTTACCTCTAGGATTTCTATGAAAGTTTAGCTAAAATGGGCATTTAATTCAGGGAAGTAAGATTTGATTTTGTGTGTATATTACTCAACTGTTTTGATTTTCTCGGCCTTTTTATTTCCATTTATAAGAAAGGCAATCCAAAGTTTCATCAGGCCTCTTGCTGGAGCTGGTATTACTCATTTACAACTGTTGGCATTTCATCAACTCCTACAGTAAAATCGCATTTGCCAGCATGGACTTAGGAATAATTTGTAAGAAATATACTCCAAGTATATGTTTTCGGCATTTTTTCTAACTGCAGTCAGTTCTGACATTATTAATATCACATAACACAGCACAGCACCATCTGGCTAAGGTTAAAGAGAGAAAGTTGAAATAATATAAGCGTCAAAGGAAGTAGATCTTCCAAATTACACACACAGCTGGAATATACATTTTCCTGAGGAAACAGCCTATCTTCTGACTTGGGAACAAAACTGTGAAATAATAATGACACTGCACGGTGGGGTCCTTGAGGTGCTCTGGGCAACTCCTGGCAGTGGTTCTCCATGAAACCCTAATCACTACTGGATACAAATAAGCTCCCAAAGAACCTTCACTCACAACTCAATTAACACCTCTCAGCGGCCGTGGGAAATATTCTGGGCTTGTTACAACTACCAACACAGAGGGGACTAAAACAGGTTCCATCAATCAATAAACAAGTACATAGTAAGCGCCTACTGTGTGCCAGGCCTCAAGGAACTTCCATTCTGTTTTAAAAACACATGTATGTAACAGAAGGAACTATAAAACACAAGAAACTAAAGGGTAATTTTGGAAAGATGGTAGGAAGGACCCAGAAATCTGCAGAACTGGCTCCAGAAATTTCTTAAAGAGCACAGTCACTTTGTCTAATCATATTATTAATCGAAAACTACTTCTTGAGTATTAACTGTGTGCCAGGTGCCAGAGGGAAGAGAGGAAGAGCAGATTTTGGCTTCCAAGGCCCATACATTTGCATTAGATCTATTAGGCAATGAAGACCCTCAAAAAAGAGAGTGATCAGGCTGGCCAGTGAAAGCATTCCAGAGGATATGTGACTTGAGATGAGCCTAGAATGAGTAAGATTCTGGTGGGTTAGAAGGAAGGGGAATGGGACACAGCACCTAAAAGAAGGGGGCTGGGGGAGCTAGGTGGCACAGTGGATAGAGCACCAGCCCTGAAGTCAGGAGGATCTGAGTTCAAATCTGGTCTCAGACACTTAACACTTCCTAGCTGTGTGACCCTGGGCAAGTCACTTAACCCCAATTGCCTCAGCAAAAAGCAAAAAAAAAAATAATAATAAAACAAGGGGGCTGAATTAAACACCGGCAATATACCGTCCAACCTTTGAACTATGATTCTATTTCATTTTCTGCCTGCTTTTGTATCCCCAGTGCTCGATATAGGGCCTGGTACACAGGAAGTGCTTAATGCTCCTTGATGTATTCCCTAGTGCTTGATATAGTGCCTGGTAACAGGAGGCATTTAACAAATGCTTGTTGTTGTCATGTTGCTGTGCTTAATGTAATGTTTAGTACACAGGAGGTGCTTAATAAATGCTCATTGAAGTATTGCCTGGAAACAGGAGGCATTTAATAAATGCTTGTTAATAACATGTTCCTGTGCTTGATACAGTGCCTGATACACAGGAGGCGCTTAATAAATGATCGTTGACAGTGTATACAATAAAAGAGATGGTGTCATAGAGTAGCTAATATGTAGATAGTGCTTTTGGTCCTCCCAATAGCACTGAGAGGCAGGGGCCATTATTATCCTTAACTTTATGGATCTGAGGCCAAAAGTGGTGGTGACTTAGCCAGAGAATGCACCTAGTAGGTATGTGCCAGGTGAGCGCAGGGCCCAGCCCTCCCCCCTGTACCGCCTCCCTCTGTGTGCCAGTCCCGAGTCAGGGCCAGTTATGGGACCCTGGGGAACTCTCCAAGGTTGGAGGGCATCATGATTATTATCTCCCCCCTTATAAGTAAGGTTCCGGGCTCATCCAAGGCAAGATCGGGTCCAGATCCCTTCGGGGACTGGCAATCTGGGCATGTTAAGGGGACCAGGCTCCTGACCGCCCTTGCAGGCCGTGGCCACTGCGGGGTTCCATACTCATCCGGGCTGTGAAAAGCGGGCAGGAGCCTGACAATGACCCTGGTCTCCCTGCCTCCCTGTGGCCATGAGGGTCACTTCCTGCTTGCGGCCCCTCAGAACGAGGCACGGTCACCCAGCACGTGCCCAGCCAGCTAGAGCTGCTGACGCCTGACACAGCTCCCTCTATTTGGCAAGAAAAGGACTGGAAACCAAGGCTTCTTCTCTGCCCTGCTGCCTGGCCACAGGAAGCCTCCTCGGCCCCAAATGGGGGCTGACAAAGTCTGGGAGCGGGAGAAGGAAGCCCGGGAAACCTTGTCAGGAGCAACACCATCTGAGGGCATCAACAGCTGAAAGGGGGACGATCCAGCATGACGTCAGCTCTGGCACGAGCCAATGCTCATTCGTCTCAAGGTGGGCCACTCTATCGCTCTTTAAAATGTTTCTAAATCCTCCTCCCTTGCCCAGAGCCTCTATCCACCAATGAACTTCATTCAGAGCTTCATACTCAAATCAAAAAGATTTATTATTTGACTATGATGTACAATCAGGTAAATGCATCCGAATGTAGGACGTCCCAAACGCCGCACATGGCTTGCGGCTGGACCGGAAGGCCGGCGTTGGGCAGGCGCGGACGGGAGCGGACACTTAGTGGACAGCAGCTCCGCGGAGGCTGGCGGCTGCCGGTTCACATTTCTACAGCGATTCATTCCAAGGCTTTTTTCTCACGTTTCACAACATCTTCCTCTTCTCAAACTCCTTCAGAGACAGAGAGAAGAACGCGAGGGAAGAGAAATAAGAGACCCAAATGGCACTGGTGCTCAACAGGATTCGGAAACCTCTCCTCCCCCAAAAGGCAGACAGAGGCCCGGACAGGGCTCCCCACGGGCAGCTTCTGCACCACTGCGGCCGTGGGTCAGGCCCGACTCACACTGGCCCCTCGCAGGCCCCGCTGTGGGGGGACAAAATGGCTGCGCCCCCCTACATCGGCACGGACAGAAATGGCTGGACCCCCCAACGTAGGAACAGAACCAAGCGACAGCAGAAATGGCCACAAGGAACCAAATCCTGATCAAGTCAGAGAAATCCCAAGGCTTCTGCTGCCACCTGCTGGAGAAATCTGGCAACACAGGCTGGGGGCCTTGCCCTGCCTCCATCATGCTTGTTCCCTCTCCCCTCTCCTGTCTTTTTCTATCTTCCTTTTCCTCTTCCCTTTCTTCCTTCCTTTCCCCCTTTTTTCCTTCCTTCTTCCTTTCCCTCTTTTTTCCTTCCTTCCTTCCCTCTTCCTTTCCCCTTTTTTCCTTCCTTCCTTCCTTCCTTCCAATAAACTCCATTTCTTTGATGCTCCCTAGCCACCAAGGTCACTCTTTAACAGCACAACAACCAATATTATCCAGTTTGATGGGTGAGGACACTGGAGGACAATAGGAAAATAAGCGACCCACTAACTCACCCAAAGACAAGGCCGAGAAAAAGAGAATCGAATCAGTATTAAAGATGGGCTTTTTTTGTTTGTTTTTCCCCCTGGCTCACCTTGACCAGACAAATCTCAATAGTGATAATTCTGTCCCATTAATCCACCCCTCTCTTATTAAGCCCCCGCTGTGTCCGAGGCCCTCAGGACATTATAAGCCCCCCCTCTCCAGGCAGAGCAGAGCATGCGAGGAAGGCTCCTTCTGCCCTCTGAGAAGCAGCACAAACATTAGCTTGGACAATCGCCACAAGCTCCTTGGGATCTTTCCAATCTCAGGTGTTGGGGCGGAAAACAACCCGTAAGGAAACCAGAACCCCGAAGACTCGGACCAAGCCCATCCATCGTGGACACTAACTCAATGTTAAGGCAAAGAGAAAAACCGATGGTCGTTGAGTCCAGAGACAAAGCCCTGCCCCTCATCAGGCCTCCTTCTCCACCACTCTCCCTTAAGGACAAAAAAGTCCCTTCTCTTGGGAGGCGTCCGGCCCTGGATGAGCTGACGGTCCAAGTGCAGACAGGGACAGTGGGGGAGAGGAGGCTCCCGGAGTCAGTGACATGTCCCCCAAGCCCGGGCCACCAGGAGCGGGTCCCAGCTCTCCAGCTGGAGGAACCAAGCTCAAGCCCTGGCATCTACCACTCAGTACCTAACTGTCCTTGACCAAGTCAATCAATTCACCTCATCCTTTTTTCTTCGCCCATGAAATTGGCCCTGAACGCTGTCTGCGGCCCCCAGAAAAGGACCCGGCAGTCAGCGGGACCCTCCTGGGGAGTTCTCTCTTGCAGCCACATGGGCAAACTGGCAGTCCCAAAGGCGTGGGTTTTTTCATGAGATTTTTACTCAGAAAGTTATTTCCGGTCGCGCCCAATTAGAACATTAATGGAATTACTCAGTGAAGCAGTGCAGGAGGGGCCGGATCTGGGCCCTGGCTACTAAGCACACTAGTCTGGGGGTCCCCTGGCACTCACTTTGTATATGGTGCTGCCCAGCTGGGCAGGGGACATGCTGACGACCACTCCCGCACTCTGAAGAGCGGCGATCTTCTCCTTCGCGCCACCTTTCCCTCCGGCGATGATGGCCCCAGCATGACCCATTCTCCTGCCCGGAGGAGCAGTCAAGCCAGCAATGAAGGACACCACGGGTTTGGCTTTTGGACCCTGCAGGGAGAGCAAAGTGCTACTTTTAAACAAGGGGCCCCAGTTCTGGAAACACTCTGATGAAACAGTCAATCAAACCGCAAAGCTCAACAACCCCCACAGGTGAATGGGCAAGTCCGGGCTGCTAGAGGCCCAGAATCTCTCACTGGCTGAAAACCCGACACCAAGTACCAAGCCACGATTAAAATGACAGATCTCTTCTACACAAGCTTGGGAAAATGCCCTGACAAGCCTCAGCCGCACAAGCTAGCTGGTCGTCCTGATGGAGGCTGTGCTGGCTCTCCCTTCAAAGCCTGACCACCAACCTGGGGACCCCCTGCAGGCTCTCTCACCTGTAAGAGTGAGCTCATCAGCTCCCAGAGGTTCGATGTTCCCGCAGACCTAGACATCTGGCCCTCGTCTCTCTCCTGAGCTCTCAAACTGGATGTCCAGTTGGCATCTCACAAGATATTGTCTTTTGCCCCAATTTCTCCACTCTTAGAATTACCGTTGGGAGCACCACCACCCTGCCTCCCAGTCACTGATTCACACTCAGCATCATCTTTAAATCCTGCACACAAGCCCCAGACCGGCCACGGCCACATCCACCTCTGCCTCCTCCCTCACACATCCTGTCTCTTCATTCCCAGAGCTCCCGCCCTGGCTTAAGCCTCTCCTTCTCACACACAGAACTGGAGCAGTCCCTGCCTCCAATCCTGGCCCCCCCCCATACACTCCCCTGCCAAAGGGATCTTCCTCAAGGGCAGCCCTCCGTTACTTCACCTTCTCCTCTCAATAAGCTCCAGTGACTCTCTATTTTATCCAGAATTAAACAAAAAGCTGTTTGGCTCTAAAAACTCTTCCCAAACCAATCCCTTTCTTTCTTTCCAATCTTCCCATCTTCCTACTGTTTATACTCAGTCCATTAACACTGGCTCATGTGCTATACCCACACATGACATGCCACCTCTGTGGAACACTCTCTCTCCAGACTACAATCCCTGAATTCTGAAGGAGCCTTCCAAGTGTCCCCAACATGTGCCCAGCAAGTGCTAGGACTTTCCCCTCTGAGATCACCTTCTGTTCTCTCTGCAGATATTTTGCATGATAACTGGTTATTTACTGCACTTATGTCCAACTCTCTCCAAGACCTCTCCAGCATCACATTGACTTAGAAAACTACAAATTAACATGATATATGTTTTATTATATTTTTTATCTCTTAACTTAAATAACCTCCTTAATCTCCTTAAGTCATTCTCCAAGTTGGCTTTTATTCTCTCTCACCACTTTATTAAAACTTTCTCAGAAGGTCATTAATGGCCCAATAATTGGCAAATGCAACAATCTTTTCTTAACTCTATTTCCTCTGGCTTCTGCTCGCCTGACTGTCACCTCACCCCCTTCCTCCTTGAAACTCTTTCCTCCCAAGTACCTTCCATGTTGAATGACCATGTCGGTTCCCTTCCTTCCTCCCTGAAGACCATCCTGCTCAGACTCCCTCCTTCTATTCTTCAAAACCCACTATCCAAAGAATTGTGGAATTCTGCCCCTGTCTTCACTAGGGACCCAGAGAAGAACAGATTTACCCATACTGGAGGAAAAACAACAACTCAAGTAGTTTATGGCTCTCCTCTCCCACATTCAACTCTTTAGTACTTCTAGGATCACTCTCACTCTTCTAAGTATTTTATCTGAATAGAATATGAATTCTCTTAAAAAATTAAAGCACATGGTATATGAATGTTATGGAATATTATTGTTCTGTAAGAAATGACCAGCAAGATGATTTCAGAGAGGCCTGGAGAGACTTACATGAACTGATGCTGAGTGAAATGAGCAGAACCAGGAGATCATTATACACAGCAACAACAGTACTATATGACGATCAATTCTGATGGACATGGCTCTCTTCAACAATGAAATGTTTCAAACCACCTCCAATTGTTCACTGAAGAAGGCCATATACACCCAGAGAGAGGGATGTGAAATGTGGACCACAACATAACATTCTCATACTCCTTGATTGATGTTTGCTTACATTGTGTTTCCTTTATCTGATATATCGTTCGTGTAGATAAGATTTTTCTTGCACACCAATGATAAGTTTGGAAATATGTATACATATATTCGATTTGCCAATATTTTAACATAATTAACATGTAGTGGATATCCTGCCATCTAGGGGAGGGGTGGGGAGTTGGGGGGAAAAATTTGTAACGGAAAGCTATGTAAGGGTTATTGTTGAAGAATCACCCACACATATGTTATGCAAATAAAATAAAAATTAAAAAAAAAAAAAAATTAAAGCACAAAAGGCAGCAGCTCAGGTACAGTGGAATATGCCCCCAATGTGGTTCAAGTTTCAGAGATGACTAAAGAAAGACCAGAGTCAGTCAGCAGCCCTCCCCAAACTCAATGATGAAAGCAGTTTATGTGAGAAATAAAACTTTTTACAGCCTCTCTGAGTTCAAGGGATGCCAACAATCTTCAATCCCCAAAAGTGTTTCATTAATTTATCTGACTTCCATATTTCCTGTGTATGCTGTGGAGAGACCATGTGGGCACAGCTGGCACCCGCCTGATCCTGGCCCTGGCCAGGGTCCTGAACCTCATGTGTCTTCAATCTCCACCTTCCCCTAAGCCTGAGGCACCCACAGCAGGCCAGGAGCAGGGGTCTTCCCAAGGCCTTCTCCTCCTAGAACGGATGACCCTATGGAGTACCTCATCAAACACCCACGAGATCGGACACAAGCTCTTACTGAATTGTGTTGTTTCAAGAAGGCCGCTGCGTTTTCCTCCGCATTGCCACCGATCTCGCCAATCAGGATGATGCCTTCTGTGGCCGGGTCTTTCAGGAAGACGTCAAGGCAGTCGATAAAATCGGTTCCATTAAAGGGATCGCCTCCAATCCCTGAAAAGGAAAAGAATGGAAACAAAAGCTGAGAAAATGGTGAGGAAGCCGTGAAAGTGGCTGAGAATGTCGTTTCCGATGAACGGTTCAATAGCCCTCCTGACTGCTGGGTACTTTTCGCCTTGTTCTAAATCTACTTAAAAGTCTCCTCACTTAAATGTTTTAAGGTGAAAAATTCCAAAACAATGACTAGGCTTCCTTGATGTGAATATAAGTGATACCCATATCCCCCTCTACTTCCCTCCCTCTCATTTATAAAAGGCCCTTTTTAGCTCTAATAGCTTATGATTTTTCTCTCTATCTTAAATCCAATTTCACTTTGTCTCTTCTCTCCTCAAAATGATTCTAATGAAGAACAAAATAAACAACAAAAGAATATATCTATTCTAAATGTGTGCAAAGGTAGGGCTATATCTGTAGAGTCCATGAGGTCAAAGGTGTGTGTTATCTCACTAATCACCTTCCTTTAAGTCCTAATTAACCATTCACAAAGGAACAAGCAAGGGCCACACAAAGGCAGCTCAAGCAGAACTGGGCGGTGTCTGAGTGGAGGGGGTGAAGGGGGCTCTCTGCTGCCTCCCCCTCAAGCTGGGAGCCCCGGGGCTGGTAGCCTGTGGCCTATGCATGCCTAAGGAGGCAGTCCCTATATGAGAGCTTGTGGATTTGGCCCCAAGCAGAGCTGGTTCAGCTTTTTACAAGCTGATGGGAACTGAGCACAGGTCAGAGCCAGAAGACCTAGACAGGCAGGCCGTGACAAGGCCTTCCCCCTTTCACAGTTTCAGTTTTCCATCTGTAGAAAAGCATAGAAATGCAGGGGACTGCCAAGCTTACAGGGAGAAAATCAATGCAAATCAAATAGAAATGTGAGCTCTTGTGATTATTATGTGCCTTCAGTTCCTACATCCTCTGGGTGAAGGAAGGCACACAAGCGTAAGGAAAATTTCAAAGGAGAGAAATCTACCAAGTGTTCAGTAACATTTTTAATATAACCCAAGCCAGATAATGCGAAATCTGAAATTCAGAAGGATCAGTTAAAAGCCTTACAAATAAACCGAGAAGGTAGCTTTGGAAAGCAAAGAAAATCTCTTTATTAATAGCAGGAGCTCCTGGTACAAGTCTTAATATTTATCCATCAGAGCTCCCCAAAAGCAGAGTGCCACAGCCAAAAGACCAGCAAGGGCTGCAACTGCCACCCAGCCTATGAGATCACCCTGCCCCTCGAGGCCTTCTGACAGGGGCTCTCTAGAAGCATCAAACTCTTGGCTAGTGTCCTCACCTGTAAAGTTGGGCAATACCACCTGTGCTACCTAACTCATGGGGCAGTGAAGTTCATGTGAGATGAGGCACACAGAACACCATATAAGGCATCAGGACCACTTACTTCCTGAGTTCAAATCCAGCCTCACTTAGTGGGCAAGTCACTAAACCCTGTTTTCCTCAGTTCCCCCATCTGTAAAATGAGCTGGAGAAGGAAATGGCGACTCGCTCCAGTACCTTTGCCAAGAAAACCCCAAACAGGGCCAAGAAGAGTCAGTCACGACTGAAAAACGGCAACACACTGGAATGATTATTACATGCCCAAGTCACTAATTACTACTGCAATCAGCTAACAGCACAGTGCCACTGGGAATCTCCTCACCGATACACAATGACTGGCCCAGGCCAACTTGGGTTGTTTGATGAACTGCTTCATAGGTGAGGGTGCCGGATCTAGATACGATACCTGAAGGAACAAGAATCCAGAAAAAGCATGTTAGAGTCATCTCTTCGGGGGAGGTCACGAATACACTGAGCATGTGCTGGCTTTTATAAAAAACAACTTCAGTTAGTCTACAAGTATGCCTTAGAATAAACCCAACACTAATTCTGAGGCTGGAAAGACACAAAATGAGGCACGACAGTTTCTGTGTTCCAAGAAAAATACTTTTATTTTAAAGGTTCTTACAAACTAGACAGGCTAAGCAAAGGAAACAGGAATACAGGTTTCTAATAAATAAGGCAGTCAGAGTGGGATGGGGCGATACAGTCCTGCTTGCAGGCACAATGGTGTATTTGGTTAGACAAGTAAAAACCAAGATATCCCCAGCCATTAGACAACCTCCAAATTTCAGCCTGGAAATTTTAAAAAGACAACCACATTTGTGAATAGCTTCTTTCTAACTCTTCCCCATCCACACACTTTTTCTGTCTCTCTTCAAAATAAAAAAAGCAGCTAACCATAAGCAATGAAAGGAAAAAAAAAAAAATCAAGGAGCTCTGGGAGGCTCACTGTCCAATCTCCATTAGATAGCAGGTCTTACTTCTTTTAGACACTGGACATGATTAAAAGTATTTCATTTTCCATAGACGCTAAAGGAGAGCTGGATGTCCTTTCCTTTCCCACACGTGAAAGTTATAAAGCAGAGAATTTGTTCTAAGCCACAATTTACAAAACAATTTAGAAAAGGAGATAAATAATAGGTAGATGATCAATGTTACTAAGCTCATAGACAGAAAAAACCTCCTCTGTCTCGGGAGCCCAACAGATTCAAACTGAGAGTGGTAATCACAACATAAAGATTAACATGGTAAACAGAAGATGTGGTCAAATCCATTTATCCCTGGTTATATGGGTTATGGATGGTTTCTACTTATGACATTTAATGTAACAAAAATAGAATCCTGAAGGCTGGGCTTTGGCAAGTCGAACAAATCTGAGAACTCAGGTAAGTCACAGGTTCTCTGGGCCTCAGTTTGTCCATCTGTAAAATGAGGGTATTGGACAAAAGGGTCTTTAAAGGATCTTCCAACTCAGTCTGTGTAACATGGGGCAGACTGCAGCTATAAGAACTCCATCACTGGATAAGCAGAATTCACATCAGACTGAGAAGCTGTCCTTCCCACTTCCTCAAAATGAGCACACTGATATTCTTAACCAGAGCACGGCCATTAATCACTTGATAGTTACTTGGTGCTGAGTTTGTGATATGGGGATAAATAAGCATTTCCCTTGAAAGTCGTTTCGTATACATGATTTCAGATTCTTGAATCAAAGAAAATTGGCCAAATTGGAAAAAGATCTTGTTCCTGCTGATCCTTAAGAACCGTGTAGACAATGGTCTAGACGGTCTGAAATGTTATCAAACTCAACAATCCGCACAAGCCTGCATTCTGAACAGGTGTTGCAAGACAGTCTCCATCAGCCTGATACACTCATGAGCCTCCATTTTCCATGAGCCCAAGTTCACATCGTTGGTGGATTTCTCAACTTACAATATTACCCTCTAGGGCCAGCTGTAGATGACTGTTCCTCAGAGTATTTACCAGTTTGCTGGCCTTGGCCCTCCTCTTTCCCAAAGATCTTCCACCTGGTCACCTGATTCACTCTAAGAGTTTAAACTATCAAGTCCACAAAGCTGGCTCCCAAATCTCTTGTCACTAGCCCTAACCTCTCAACTTTCAGACCTGGATTTCCATTTGTCCACCACACATCACCTTAACATCCCACCAGCATTTTTGATTTCTTGTGTCCCAAACTGAACTAATCTCGTCCCCAAAATATCTTCTTCCTTCTGCCTTCACATCCCCCACTCAAGTTAACTAGTTTTTGCTTTCATTTATCCCTCTTTCTCCCCTTTCATCTGCAATCATGTAGAATGCTATATATACCTGCTATCTCTCCTCTCCTTTTCAGTCTCCCTGCCATCATCACTTGTCTAGATGACCACAGCAGCTTCCTAACAATTCTCCTTATTCAATCTATCCTTCACAACATTTCTGAACTTGTTTCCTTCTATTTTCTGATCAAAACCAGTGACTTTCTACCATCCAAACTCCTTTGCGTGGCACCTGAAGCCCTGCCCAATCTAGGATCACTACGCCTTTGCAACTTGTCTTATACAAGTCTTCTTCAACTACTCTCCCCTCCAGGCAACCTGGAACATGACTTGTAACTCCCCCCCCTTCCTGCCTTCACTCACACATATTCTTCTCTCTTGTCCCATCCTTTAAAGTCCAGATAAAATAGCATCCCCTCCCTGAAGCTGAAGCCAACTGCTCTGGCCAGAAATGGGTCTTTCTCCCCTTGGGTTTGTCTGCCACCCTCACGTCCTCATCACCACTTTGTACTCTTGCATCATTATTTGCACAATCATGCATTGTGTTAGTTGCATTGTCCACCTGAGTATCAGATCTGTGGGAGCTGGGGACTCTGCTCCACCCACAGCAGACCAGGCAGAGGGAGGAGAGTGTCCAGGCACAGGAGATGGGCAGAGAGAATGGAGAGGGCTGCAACAGCCCAGAGGCCAGTGTCACTGAGACAAGAAAAGGAGTAAGGTCTAAGACTGGAAAGGGAGGAAGGGGCTTGGCTGGGCAGGACTTGATATTTGATCCTAGAGGTGACAGGATGCCACGGGAGTTTACTGAGGAAGGGGCGGGGGGGATCAAACCTTAACTTTAGGAACACCATTTTTATGGCCAAGTGAGGAGAACTTTGGGGCAGGCAGACCCCAAGGTCTCCCTCAATAGTCCAGAGGGAAGATAATGGGGGCCTTCACTATCAGAGGAGGGCAGGGGGTGTATTCAAGACATATAGCAGGGGGAGATCAAGGCAACAGCTTGGATAAGGGCAGTGAGAAAGTCACAGGTCCAGGATGACACGCATGGTGTGAGCCTGAGGGATGGGAAGATGATGGCATCCTTTACAGTGATGGGGAAGATTCAAGTTCTGTTTTGGAATATTTAAGACATCTACTGGACATCCAGCCTGAGACACCCAAAAGGCAACTGGTATACTGGAGGTGCCCAGGAAAGGGAGATTTGAGAACCATCAGCATTGAAATAGTAATAGACTCCATGGAAGCTGATGGAATCACCAAAGTAGGAGAGAGGGTCAGGAGAGAACCCGAAGGGACACCTACACGTAGAGGGCACAACCTGGAAGAGGAGCCAGCAAAAGAGGCAGAGAAGGAGCAGTCAGAGAGGTGGAGGAGCACAAGGGAAAAGGTATCCTGAAAACCTGGAGAGAAGAAAGTACTAAGGAGAAGGGGATCAACAATGAAAAAGGCTCCAATGAAAAAGCCCATGAGAACCAGGACTCAGGAAAAGCTGTCGAATTTGGCAGCTTAAGAAACCATTCACAACTCTGGAGAGAGCAGTTTCAGATGAGACCAGAAGCTAAGGCAGGAAGGGGTTAAGAGGTAAGCAAGAAGAGAAAGTGGGGGCACCTAGCCCAGATGGCCTTCTGAAGGAGTCTGGCCCCCAAAGGGCAGAGAAGATACTGGGCAAGTTAGTGAAGACAGAAGGATTAAGTGAGGGGGTTTTGAGATGGAGGTGACAGGAGCAGGTTTGTTGGCAGTAAGGACTGAAAACAAGTGACAGAATGGGGTGACAGAAGGGATATTCTGCCAGAGGAGATGAAATGAAATGGGATCACTTGAGCAGGTAGAGGGGCTAATACACACACACATCCAGAAGCTCCATAAATGTCACTGAACGTTTCACGTCACCACATACTACTGCGCACCCAGGTCCAAGTCACTTTTATATGGCACTTCCTCAATGGGGTCTCAGGGTCCCTTCCAGTTCTAAAAAGTCCCGGAGCTATTTGATTTTCCCTAGAGAATACCTCCGCAGCATGCGTCTATGCCCAAATGTGCATTTGCAGCTAAAGTTTGCAGATAAAAGGTCATAGAAAGCTAATCCAATGACTATTCTTCTGGCGGATTTTCAGCTGCAGATTCTGATTAGTTTGTTTAATGCTTTAAGCAAATTGCAAATTAAGAAAAACAGAAAATGAGAGTAATTGTGTACAGTAGTTTACTCTCCTGTCTTCCCTCGAGAGTTTAAACAGTAAAAACACATTCATTAAAAAAGCCATAGTAATAGAACCCACAAACTTGGCACGGAAGCAAGTTAAATGCTTCCCATTTGGAGGCCGTTTGCTTTCTCCAACGATATTCCATTACTGATGTGTTGTGTTGTTACTCGGTCGCCAGTCTCCCCATCCCACTCCAGCACAATTACATTCCAGCCAGATTAGTTTAGACACATCCGCAGGAAGGCTCGTCCATCTCCCACTGCCAGACATCAGGCTTTGGGACCAAAGGTTAGGAGGGGGCCAGGTCAGAAGGCCTTGGAATGGGGAACAGAGGATTTCAGACATTATGCCGGAGGTAACAGGGAGACTCTGAAGTTACTGAGTCATGGTGGGAGAGGGTCTGATCTCCTGGGTAGGGTCGTCAGAGCAAGAGGAACATGCAAATGCCCTCGGGGCGGGAGAGGAGACAGTTCTCTTCCTTCATGAGTGCACCATCTCCACACTTAGATCCAGTAAGTAAACCCTACAAAGGCAAGGTATGCTAATGGAGAGTGTTCACCTGCCTCAGAGGCCAGAAAACCTGCCACACAGCCTGTGACCTAACCTCTCAGCACCCCACACAACCCTCCCAACTCACAGTGATGGAGGGAACCTGCTTAGAGTTTCCCATGTGAATGAAATCAAAGTCTGAAAAACATAAAATAGAATCCATCCAACCCATCATGTGGCTGTGGCTGAAAGTCTGTCCCTTTAGACCTCTTCTACAAAGATACTTGCACAAGAGCATCTTTCTCATTCTCCTCCCAACTCCATCATCTTTGTTAGATCCCTTCCAAGTGAGCATGAGCCCAAGAGCTCCGACCTCAGCCCTTTTTTACTCCTCTTGTGACCTCATCCATCCCACTGCCTCCCGGGAAATTCTAAAATGTGTGTAGACTAATTTCAAAACGAAATCTTGGTTCTTACCTAGAAGACTTAAGCAAGGACCAGCAAACTCTCATTAAACATTGTGAGAACATTTGGGACATCCAGAAAGGGGGAAAAGGCAAAATATTCTGAATAAACACTGGGACGGGGAACGCTGGGCTGTATAATCTAGGCCAGTGACTCAACCCAGCTCAGTCCAGGAGTACCCAGAAATCCCTGCCATTAGGTAGTAATTGGAAAACAAGAGGAATGATGACCAAGAGTAAAACAAAGTAAATGTGCCCATGTCTCAAAAATGTCCAAGACAATATTTCAGATTAAACCTTCAATTCAATAAACATTTACATGCAAAGGATTATACTGGGCACTAACAATATAAAGACATGAATTAAACAGTCCCTACCTTGAAAAAGCTTACTTTCTCCTTATAGCCTATTTTTTAAAAACTAAGGCAGTGAGTTATAGTGGCCCTAAACTGCAATCCCTGATGCTGAAGGAGGTAGAAATAGATGGATCCCCTTGAGTTCTGAACTAAAGCCAACTGGGCATCTACACTGAGTCTGGGGAGCTCCTAGGGGCAGTGGGCCACCAGGCTGAGGAGTAAACCAGCCTAAGCAGGAGAAACAGGGCAGATCAAAGCTCCTGAGTGGCCATGGCACCTGCAGCCTGGGTGAGAGAAGAGAGACCGGCTGTCTCAAAAAAATTTCTTTTTAAAGATCTAACCAACATGATGGCTTGGTCCACATATAAACTAAAAGTCCACAAAGGCAGAAACTGCATCTGACCCTTTTACCTCTACCCCTTAAAGCATTTACTGAATGGAGAGTGAAGACTTTGGTTTTGAACTCGTTTTAATGGAGCATGTGCTATCTCTTAGTCACTGCTTCTGATAGTTTTGTTGACTTTTTTTCTGTTACAAGAAAGAGTTCTAGGAAAAGAGAGTTTTAAGAGAAATAGACTAAGTTATATATTAACAAAGCTACTAAGGAAACTCTAACATTAAATGCATTGAGCACATCATGGTTTTAAAGCCTCCATGTTAAATTGAGTGCTGGCTGCCCATCGGTTGGAGAATAGCTGAATAAGTTACGGTATTTGAATGTCATGGAATATTATTGTTCTATAAGAAATGATGAGAAGGCTGATTTCAGAAAAGCCTGGAAAGACCTACATGAACTGATGCTAACGAAGTGAGCAGAACCAGGAGAACATTATGTGATGCTCAACTGTGATGGACGTGGCTCTTCTCAACAATGAGGTGATACAAGGCAACTCGAATAGACTTGTGATGGAGAGAGCCATGCACATTGAGAGAGAACTATGGAGACTGAATGTGGATCGGAGCACAGTATTTTCATTTTTTTGTTGTTGTTTGTTAGCTTGTTTTGTTTTTTCCTTTTGATCTGATTTTTTTTTTTTTTTTTTTTGCACAGCATAACAAATATGGAAATGTTTAGAAGAACTAAACATGTTTAACCTATATCAGACTGCTTGCTGTCTTGGGGAAGGGAGAGGAGAAAAATTTGGAACATGGGGTTTTGTAAAGGTCAATGCTCAAAACTATCTTTGTATGTAAAAATAAAATAAAGGGTTTTTTAAAGGTTTCTGTGTTTTCAAACTTTAGGATTTCGAGAACTGAAAAAACAACAAATAAGAGAGAACTCTCAACACTCACCAATTCTTCCTTTCTTGTGAATATGGCCAGGCATGATGCCGATTTTGCACTCCCCAGGCTTAAGGAAAGGAAAACAGAAGCAAACATTTAAGAAAAGACTTTTTAAAACTCCAAGAATTACAAATAAATCACACCAAGGCTCAGGTTAGCTCAGAGCGGGCGAGCCTCACAACAGGCTAAATCCTGGCTTGCCCTTTTTTAACCTGCCACGAACTTACATTGATGACTCCAGGGCAGTTGGGGCCCACCAGCCTCGTCTTCCCCTGCCGGAGCAGGGCGTGCTTAACGCGCACCATGTCCTGCTGCGGGATCCCTTCTGTGATGCACACGACCAGCGGCATCTCGGCTTCCACGGCTTCTTTCACGGCAGCAGCGGCAAAGGGTGGAGGCACGTAGATCATGGAAGCCGTGGCTCCAGTCTGTTCTTTGGCCTGAAACACCAATCGGGGGGGGGGGGGGGGGTGTTGGCTTGGTGGGAAATGCCCCGGGCAGGCAGGTGGGGGGTCCCTCAGAGGCAGCACTGGGCCTGGGGCCAGAAGGCCTGGTCCTAGACACATGGATCTCGGAGCCTCAGCTCCCTCACACTTACAGCCCTATAGCGCCCATCTCGTGGGCTGGGAGGAGCAAACGCAATACTATTTTATAAAGTTTTAAGAGCGTTAAAGTGCTCAGAAATGTTCTATATGATTATAATGATCATTATTATTACCGTTATCATCAATAAAAGAGATTCACTGCTAGCGCTTCTTAGTATATGCAGGGGAGTGAAGAAGGAAAAGGAAAAAGAAGGGTTCTTCCTCACAGCCCAAGTTTCCTGGGTGTGGGCCCCCAGACTTGCTGCTTAATGGGGCTCCTTTTCTGCCCTTGGTGAATCTTAGAGACCCTTGGGCCCAGACACAGGATGGCCCCACGACCCTGACTCTTCCCATTCTCTTCTTGAGACACACAGTGAAAGGGAGAGAAAGACACAGACCCTCTTGGAAGCCCCAATGTGGCCCCCAAACCTCAACAATTGTTATTTGTGAGTTTGCAAGGCCTCTATGAGTTTTTAATCTGAGCCAGTATACCCCAGGCCTGAAGGAAAGTTCTATAAATGCTTAGTTAATGTTTATTGGCATGAATTTTCAGTTGGTGAACATAAAATATTCCAGTTGATTTTTTTAAATACAAAAATTATGATCATCATATCATATATATATGTGATATACCAAGATACCAAATAGAATATATCAATAGAACTTGTGTGCAGAATAATCAGAACGCATGGTGAAAATTCTGAGGGTTTTTTCTGTTAAGTTTTTAATTACATTTGGATATAGAGTAGAGAAAATGCAACTGTCTCCTTTCTTTGCAGAAAAGGGCTTATGGACGTAGAACAGTTTATTCGGTCTGTTTGTTAGTTTTGCTGAAGTGCTTTTTCTTTCTTTTTTCAATCTTTACTACAAGGAAAGGCCTGCTATGGAAATGACTGCTGTTAACATTTTTTGGAGAAGCAGGATAGCCCAGAGGTTAGCGGCCTGATCTAGTCAGAAAGCCCTGGGTTCAAGTTCCATCTCAACTACATCCAGATAAGTCATTGAGCCTTAGGGGCCCTGGCAACCTTGTCATGTAGCATGCTGCCTTAGTACAGAGGAGGCCTCCCCGACCAATGCAGGATGAAATCACTTCTTTTATAGGTCATCTACAACAGAGACTCCCAGCCTCTCTAGGAAGAAGGCCAACTTCCCTTTCCTATAAGCGAGGAAATCCCTGAGAGTGACCAAGTGTCCGGGGGATGGGAAAGGGCCACCACAGACAGCCTACACAATGACTTGCATTTCTTGTGTCTAGGACGAAACCCAACTTCTTCACTCCCCACCCAAA
Organism: Myrmecobius fasciatus; assembly: GCA_023553655.1. NCBI lineage: Eukaryota > Metazoa > Chordata > Mammalia > Dasyuromorphia > Myrmecobiidae > Myrmecobius > Myrmecobius fasciatus. Next base: position 2,216 of record JAJPUD010021342.1, on the reverse strand, counting down.
TTCTTAGCTCTCTCTCTTGCAAGTGGAAAGTGATCTTCCCACAGACACGATTCCTCATATGAAACCTCATTTGCAGCCAAGCTATATCGTTCCTTACCTCCTTCACAGTATTGAAGACAGGCAAGCCCAAATGTGTCTTGCCTCCTTTCCCTGGCGTTGTTCCTCCAACCAGTTTCGTGCCATATTCCAATGCCTGCTGGCTGTGAAAGGTGCCCTGGGGGAAAAAGACACAAAACACTTGATAAAAGGAAAGCTGAAGGCCTCAAGAGTAACAAACACAGTCCAGTACACTTTAGACCTTTCACCAAGTAAAAATAAGTTATCCCAAAGGTCTAAGTACAGCAGTGTCACTAATCTCAAGGTCACTTCCCAACAACCCCAAGCCTCCAGAACACAAATCTTGGGAGAAACTTGCTGGGCCTGAAGTACTTTTGTACTTGAATCTGAAAGGGAAGGAGAAGAGTAAGCAGTAGTGGGGGGAATCCTGGTATTATTTTGTGGGATATATTTGAGAAAGATTTCCATTTACAGAATATTTTATATAAAACTTCAGGTACTTCCAGAACCTAGAAAACTCCACCATACAGAAAATTCTGTATGTACGTGTGTGTGTGTGTGTATATATGTTATATTTATCACAGTTCATTTCTCAAACATAATGGGCAAATAAACATTACTATTCATAGATAGACAGATTGATAGATCACAATTCATTATTCAAAGATAATGGGCAAATAAAGATTACTAGTCTATTCAGAATGGGGAATACAATTGTTCATATTAACATCATGAACAACATTTTAAAACAATTATTAACAATTATTATTAACAACATATTTAAGGGTCATCTCATACAACAAAAGAAATTTTCTTTAAAAACCAAGACTTCTGGATAGAGGAAATTATAAGTCAATTCTCAATGATTCAGAAGCCAGTCTGTGGAATATCCAGGAACTTTGTTTTTCCCTACTTCCCTATTCTTGCTGGGATCTTTGGGGTATTCTACTACCCATGAGCCCCTTCTCTAGGAAAGACAGAGAAAGTAGAAGGAAATGAATTTAAAACCAGTCTACACTGATATCTGTTACTAAGAGTGGAAAAGAGTGGAAAATGAAAATGTTGAAACTGATAGGTAAAATGGGATCTGGAACAGATCTAGGGATCCAAATCATCCCTTTGATCTCTGTCCCACAATATCTACTGATGAAAATTATAAGGTAAAATGCAGATTTGTCTGGGAAAATACTATTTGTATTATCACCATAAAGAGATGCTTTAGACAAAGTGAGAATTCAAAATTTTGCAATTTATTTTAAGCACATCATTTCATTGATAGAAAGAAATTAAAGTATGATTAATGAATTGATATCAGGAACATAAAAATGACCTTAACTAGTTTGCAAATTGCAAAATATCTCATATAATGATTTTATACATAATTTATTAATTAGAAAGGCATAGAAACTGAATCTCAAAGGTGGAAGGGCTGAGAGATCAGATAATCTGCCCCACAGATGAATATTCTAGGCCTACCCCTGGCCTAGAATGCTCCCAACCAAAACTCACTGAGCCTCCAATGAAGTGAGGGGAGGGGATGCCCACATGGCCTCCAAAGCAGCCACCCCACTTTTATCCAGCTCAGGGTTCTTCAAATGGGGGTAGTGAACCTGTGGCAGCGTGGACAATTAGGATTTTCCTGACATCAAACCTCCATGTCCCTCCTGGTTCTGGCCCCTGAGGACAAACCTAGCGGCAGTCACCTTAATAACTGAAGGAAGCCATGTGCCCGAGCTCCTCCTCACCAGGCTAGCCGTGCCCAGTCCCTCGAGTCAAGCTTTCCTCAAGGCCCTGGCACATAAAGTTGAGGTGCTAAGGAGTAAGTCTACTTGGGGAAAGGCTGCCTTCCCTAATAACGGCAAGAAAACAAGTTGCTATTCCCCCAAGCTGCCCAGCAGTGTACCCAGGGACGTGCCTTTTCCGGGCACTCAGGCTGAAGACCCAGGGCACTTATGCTCAGCTCAGAACCCACCACAGGGGCTTGGGCTCTTCCAAATCTACCCAAAAGGCTTCTGAGCTCCCAAGTTCAGTGCTGGGAAGCTAGGAAATGTGGCCAGAGGAGCAGGCACATCAGACTAGCCAGAACCAAAGGCCTGGGAGCTCATGGCAGAGAGGAGAGCCAGCCTCTGAGCCCGGAGAGCCCACAAGTTTGGCTGTTC
>JAJPUD010021341.1:0-23202 GCA_023553655.1 Myrmecobius fasciatus | reverse complement strand
TGGGTGACTCTGGGCTTAACACCAATTGCTTCAAAAAAAAAAAAAAAGAATAACTCAGGGTAACTCAAAATAAAGAAATCACCAAATCCTAAAGATGAGAATCAAAGTTTCATTTTGGTTCCCCTTGATATGCTGCCTTTCAGTAGGACTTGGATTGACTTTATAAAATAAATAAAATAATATCAATAAATAAAATAAAAGTATCCTCTCCAGGTTATGATCAAAGCACCCATAAAACATTACTAGAGTTGACATTAAAAACTGAGTTTACACCTTTTTTTGACATCTTCAAGCTTTTTGTCCACATTCAGAATTTTATACTTATGAGCCAGATTCATCCCAACCACATCGCTAAATGTAAATTTAAGGAAAAATAGGATAACAATGATGGCTTAGTTGATCTGCACAGCAAGCCCACAAGGGAAAGATACTCCAGGAATTATTTTCCCCATTTTATAAATAGATAAATTGAGGCCCAGAAGTTTAGCATTTTTCCCATGGTCACACAGGGAAATCTGAAACCAGATTTCTCCCAGTCCTGTGATTTACCACACTCCACCCCATAACTAAATTAAACAAACTACCATTCTCTGGTTACATGACTTCCTTTTCAGTTATTTTTGTTAATACCTTCTAGAATGACTACCTTTACATCTCATCACATACACACAGAAAGCCTACCTATCTTTCAAGGTATAATGCCTTCTTTGGATATTTATTTTACTTGTTATTATGTCACTCTATTTTGGCCTTGCCCACAGGGAATATAAGAGAACTGGGGCAAATAATCAGATGGTAGAATCAAGATGAGTGATTCAACTTCCCAAATTCCCTAGTCTATCCCCCAGGTGTCCCTAACCTTAGATTTGAATGGGGCTTTTGGGCAGAAGAACCAAGCCCTCCAGCAGAAATGACACTCTTTTCTTAGATCCTAGCTGCTAATATTGACTGGAGAAAAGAGAGGAAGAACGCTAGCTATGCTTTGGCCTTTGGAGTCTCAAAGGATGGAAGGATGCAAGTGCTCATAGCCAGTATATCTCTTGACTAGGAGAGGCTGGATAAAGCTTACTTCTTATCCATGACTACCACTCAGAAGACCTCTGACAGAAACAAACTGGTATGAAGGGAACAAGCCTTTATTAAGTACCTACTGTGTACTGGGCACTGTGCCAAGTATTTTTAAAATTTTATCTTTTTTGATCTTCACAGCAGCCCTGTGAGGTAGATACTAATATTATTTCCACTTTATAATTGAGAAAACTGAGGTAGACAGAAGTTAAACAGCACTCTAGGTATTGAAAAACCTCTTAGCCTTTACAAGACCTGATGTAGCTTTCATTGCTACTTTCTCTTCCATTGAAAACCTGGAAAGTGACATACACTCACCCCCACTTTCTATATCTGATTCTAAGGATTCACTATTTCGTTTATCAATTTGCTTCATACATTTATTCATTACTCATTTCTTCATTCAACATATTTATTCAGGAGAGACTCATACTGGTCAAGCTGGCTTACCTGGATCCTGCAGAGAAGGGCAGGAAGGCGTGGGAATGATGGAGCGTCACATTCTCAGGGGAGAATCGGAGAGGATCAAATACCTGCAAGAGGAGAATCTGGATCAGGGAAAGTGGGGGGGATGTTCCCCCCCTCCTATGCAACACTCCCCCATATACTTCCCATGCTGATTCATGCTATCGTAAACTCTTAGGATAGCAGCCAACAGAGGCAGGATTTCAGGATCAACAGTACCAGAGGGGTACCCATCTCTCAAGCTTTACAGGGTGCTTCTCCAGCTCCCTAAAAAGTCCACATATAACATGTCACCTTCCCTGAGCCCCATCCCTATGAAGCCAACATACTTCTGGATCTGCCCACACTCTGGGGTTATGGTGAAGAGTATATATGTTCAGTGAAACTGAATTTCCTAGAGAAGGAAAAAGAAAAAAAGAAATGTAAGAGGAAATGGTGACCTTTTCAGGAATGGCAGCAAGTGGCAAGAATCAAAGGCAAAGTTTGCCAGCTCTGCCCTTCCCTTTCCAGGGCTGTTAAGCACTTCCTTAAGACTCATTGAACATTCAATTCAATTGACCTGATCCAGCATTTTTGTTGTTAGGACACTTTCAGCCGTGCTCAACATCCCACGGCTCCATTTAGAGTTTTCTTGGCAAAGATTCTGAAGTGGTTTGTCATTTCCTTCTCCAGCTCACTAACAAAAGAGCTAAAAGATATCTGTTAGCCTCCAAATCATGACTGACCAAGCAGGCCCCAAAAAAGAGAAATAATACCTCCTCATCACTACCATAAGACCAAGGTCCCTCAGTGGCTGATTAGAGATCTAGTGGATTGTTCCAACTGGGTTTAGTCCAGAGAATGCACTGGACAGGGGCTCAATTGATATTTGTATAATTATGTTTACTCCCAAACACCCCACTGAATCTAGAATTGAATTCTAGAATCCAATGGGATATATGCTACAAAGAGATAAACAAAACTATGTTTTATGGGGGGTGGGGAAAGGAAAGCTACATTTATGTAGCTCCTACTATTTGCCAGCACTGTGCTAAATGCTTTTGCTTATTTGTTTTACAAATATTAATTCATTAGGTCCTCACAGCAACTTTTTGAGATGGGTTCTATTATTAGTTCCCTTTTTTCAGTTGAGAAAACTGAGGCAGAGGTTAAATTATTTGCCCAGGTTCATACAGATAGTAAATGTCTAAGGGCAAATTTGAACTCGGGACTTCCTGATTCCAGGACAGCACTCTACCAGCTTCCTTAGCTCCCTCACTGAGGGCCCCCAACATGGCAGAAACAAATGGATGTGGTGGCTCTGGGGCTTTCAGAAGGAGTCCTAAGGAATGGGCTGTCAGGAAGTGGGAGAATTGGAGAAGGGAGAGAGATCCAAGTCCCTCTCTCATCCTAAAAGCTTTTCTGCTGAAGAAAAGAAAAAGATGTCCAGGGATGGCTGAGACAGAATTGCTCACTTCTTGTTTCACTTCTGTTTTCTCTGCCATGAAGTATAGTCTCTGGATCAGAAAGGAAGAAGCATAAAGAGCTAAAAGGGATTGGGAGGATAACTGTAGACATTTGTGACATGGATAATGGCTTGGACAATTCCCTTTTCCTTTCTAGACCTTGGTTTCCCTTCCTTAAAAAATAGGGAGATTCAACAAGACAATTTTTATAGTCACTTCTAATTCTGAGACTTCAGCTTTCAGAGTCAGTTTGACTATTAGCATTTCTTTAACTTCTTTTTTTCTCTACTTTTGTTGGAAAGGAAGGGACTAAGTGCTGTTGACTAGTGATTTAGTGAGTTAGGGAGGAAGGATAGGAGTTTGGACCCTATACAGTACCATGATTTGTCTGAGAACTCCCTTTGATTTTGAGATTCCCTTTGAAGTGAAGAATAAACAGGTAAGAGCATTACTGACCCAAGTATGATAAGTGTAAGCAGAAAACAAGAGAGATGAGTAGTCCCTTCTCAGGAGCAGGAAAAGCTAGCCTGCCTAACAGAATTTAAAAATAAAAAGTCTGGCATAAGATATAGTCTATTCTGAAAAATCCCACAGGTATCCCACAAATATGTAATATAAGTGAAAATAGGAGACTTGATACCTGCATTTAAGACACGTCCATCTGGAAAGATGATGGTTTCTTGGAGATCCCTACCAATGAATGGCACAGGAGGATAGAGACGCAGGGCTTCCTTGATGCACATGGTGGTATATGGAAGCTGACCCAGATGGTCCCTGAAGTCAAATAGAAGGTAGAGAAATGGATAAGCATTTCTATGGCTCCTACTGTATTCCAGGAATTAGCAAATATTACTTCATTTGATTTTCACAACAATCCTGGGAGGAAGATACAATTATTATCCTTATTTTACAGCTGAGGAAACTGAGACAAACAGAAATGACTTTTCCAGAATCACACAGCTAGCAAGTTTCTGAAGTTGGATTTGAACTTGGGTTTTCATGACTCTAAGTCCAGTGCTGCTCACTTCAGCAGCCCAAGAGCATTGAGAGTCTGAGAAATGAAGCCTGTCAGAGAATGGGCCAGAGTGATAAAAAAAGGTGCTTGGTTTATCACAATCAAAGAACATATCACCTAGGGACCAACCTGGATCAGTGAATGCCTTTGTGTATACAGAAAATGGTCCTCAGAGAAGAGCCTCTATCTTTGTAGAACCTACCAGAGGTTGGTTATCAGTGCAGTTGTTTTAAACTTCAGGTGGCCAACAAGGCAGTCCCAGAATTAAATAGATAACAGTGACTGGACTGCGTTTAGAAAAGTGTCCAGAGATTTTATTGGAGCATAAGGGTCTTACAGCAATAGCAGCAATCAAAGCCACCTTCTAAATTTTGAGGGGGGGGACTTTCTATTCCACAGCCACTCAGAGTCTGGCTGTTTTTAGCTCTGAGCATCTTCTCTGTTTTTTATCAGGATCTTTAGTCCTCTTCAAACCTGAGTCCTCCCTGGACCAACTAAGCTTTTAAAGATCACCCAGCACCATGATCAAGAATGCTGAGTTCAAGCTATGGTCCCCATTCTAATTTATTCAAGGAGCTTCAAGTTTCTGTAGTTAGTTTAATATTTTATGATTAAATCCTGGGGTTTCAAAGACCAATTCCTTTGTAATAAGTTATCTCTCTTATTTCACTTTTTCTGGAAATTTGTAAAGTTTTTTTAAAATATATATTTAGATGGGAGAGAGAATTTCTTTTTTTTCTCTATTTTTTAATTTAATTTTTTTTGCATAACATATGTGTGGGTAATTCTTCAACAATAACCCTTACATAGCTTTCTGTTACAAATTTCCCCCCCCAACTCCCCACCCCTCCCCTAGATGGCAGGATATCCACTACATGTTAATTATGTTAAAATATTGGCAAATCGAATATATGTATACATATTTACAAACTTGTCATTGTTGTGCAAGAAAAATCTTGTCTACACAAACGATATATCAGATAAAGGAAACACAATGTAAGCAAACATCAATCAAGGAGTATGAGAATATTATGTTGTGGTCCACATTTCGCATCCCTCTCTCTCTGGGTGTATATGACTTTCTTCAGTGAACAATTGGAGGTGGTTTGAAACATTTCATTGTTGAAGAGAGCCATGTCCATCAGAATTGATCGTCATATAGTACTGTTGTTGCCGTGTATAATGATCTGGTTCTGCTCATTTCACTCAGCATCAGTTCATGTAAGTCTCTCCAAGCCTCTCTGAAATCATCTTGCTGGTCGTTTCTTACAGAACAATAATATTCCATAATATTCATATACCATAATTTATTCAGCCATTCTCCAATTGATGGGCATCTATTCAATTTCCAGTTTCTAGCCACTACAAAAAGGGCTGCCACAAACATTCTTGCACACGTGGGGCCCTTTCCTTCCTTTATGATTTCTTTGGGATATAAGCCCAATAGAAATGCTGCTGGGTCAAAGGGTATGCACAGTTTGATAACTTTTTGAGCATAGTTCCAAATTGTGGAGAGAGAATTTCTTAAAGGATAATTATGAAAGTGATGTTTTAGTCTACCTAGTTCTATGGTGTAGCAATGCTACTGGAAAGAATTAGATGGACTACTTTGTGGACTAGGATGGGCAGGGAACTAAGTCACTAAAGGCCCCTTAAGTTTCTTCCAATTTCAAGAAAATGATCCTTATGGGATCAAAATTGGAGGGAGGTTTTTCAGTATATTGTGAATCTTAAATATTTCTGAAGAAGTATACAAATAATAGATCTCAAAATTGTGTAGAACAAAGAGACAAAGAAAGAAACAAAGACAAAGCCAATAGGAGAGAGACAAAGAGGGAGACGGAGAGGAGAGAGAGGGATGATAAGGGCAGCAACAATAAGGTCAAGTCCCCAGCCTCACCCAGCATTTGATGAGCTAATCCAGAAAGACCTGATGGTAACAGAAAGAATAATAAGCAAAAAGAAAACAAAAGAAAGGCAAAGGGTATGCACAGTTTGATAACTTTTTGAGCATAGTTCCAAATTGCTCTCCAGAATGGCTGTATCCATTCACAGTTCCACCAACAATGTAACAGTGTCCCAGCTTGAGGGGGAAATTTTTTGTATCAATTTCTCTAACAAGGATATGTGATATATATATATAATATGTAAATATAAAATATATAAAAGTATATGTAACTATAAAGGATATAAATAAACAGTTCTCAAAAAATTATATTCACAGCCATATTAAAAAATTCTCCAAGCTACTAATAAGAAAAATATACATTAAAACAACCCTGAAATTTTATATCTTGCAAATTATCAAAAATGACCCCCCCCAAAAAAATTAAAAAAAAACAAAAGAAAGGCTGAGATGTAGCAGAAAAAAGGAGGGATGGTGTAGGGCCATCAGCCTTTATAGATGTCTCAGAGCAAAAGATTTAGACTAAAACCAAAGCTGACCCCACTTATTCAAGGACTGAGGTGAGTTCTGAGAAAATAGCTACTTTCTCCAACTTTCTCCTTGCTCTTTCTTAGCAATCATTGAAAATTGCTGTATAAAAATCTGTGCAAAATCTATATTTGGGATCTTAGCCAGGTTGTCATGTTTATTTTACTAATAAATGGTGTTCCTCAGAATCTGTCTCCTCATTTATTATAATTCCCAACAGTGTAGCTGAATCATAGACGATGTAGAAGATATTAAGAGATATAAACCTGGAAAGATAGGGAGGGTGAAATTGTAAAAGGTTGAAATACCAGAGAATTTTATATTTGATCATGAAGGTAATGGGGAACTACTAGAATTTATTGAACAAGGGGAGGGCATAACATGGCTCTATCTGTGCTTCAGAAAGATCATTATGGTTGCTGAGTGGAGACTAAGTTGATTTGAAATATTAGGATCAATTAGAAAGCTATTGCAGTAGTCCAGGACATAGGTGAAAGGTCTGAACCAGGGTGGAGGGTAGCCATGTAAGTGGGGAGACTCTTTTTTTATATTACTTACAATGTAAGCTCCTTGAGATCAGGGACTGTTACAAAAGCTTTTGTATACATAACACCTAGAACAGTGCCTGACACATAAGTGGGTAATAAATGCAAGTTAACTGACTGATTGATTCATTCCAAAAGAGAATCAAGGAAATACAGACAGGAGCAGGCAGGATTCCAATTATCTCAAAAGTCAATCGAACCCAGAATATCAAGATTTTGTCCAGTCCCACAACAGTCACAAAAGTCAAGCCTTTTTTTTCAAGAAGCCAATAAGAGGACAGGGGATACTCTATAAGAGAGATCCCCTTTCCTTCTCTCTCCTGAGTACTTACCAGGTGATGGAGGCCCCACACCCCAGGACTCTTCTGATCTCTTCCCGACATTTCTGCTGATGCTCAGGATGTGTGGCCAGGGCATACAGGACCCAGGAAATGCCACTGGCAGTGGTGTCGTGGCCCTCAAACATGAATGTGTCCACCTCGGCCCTCAGCTCCTCATCTGACAAGCTGTCTCCATTCTCTTTCTGGGTGAAGAAAAGCCCATATTTGGAGACCTCAGGGTGGCCAGATTCTACCTAACTGGATTAAAGGGGTACATCTATGGAAGTCAAACATGCAGACAAAAGATGCCAAAATCCTATTACTTCTGCTCTCATGAAACTCCATCTAGAGTATGGTGGTCAGTTATAGGAATCAAAGAGAAAATCCCAAGAAGGGCAACCAAGGAGAGGGAGGGGGACTTGAAACTATATCATATCAGGACTGCTTAAAGAAGCACCCTGGAGAAGACTAAGGGTAGGAGAGAGAGTTGCCCTCTTCTAATATTTGAAAGGTCACCATGTAGGAGAATACAAATTGTTCTGTTTAGTCTCAGGGACCAAAATAAGGACCAAAGAATGAAGGTCACAGAGAAACATTTTGACTTGAGGGAAGGATAAAGTTCCTTAAAATGAGAACTGTCCAACAAAGGAATGGGCAGCCTGAGGAGGAAGCTTCCTGTCAAGTGGTCTTAAAGCAAAGAATGAAATCACCACTTGTCAGGGAAACTGGAGAGTAAGGATCTTTCATCTGTCATGTGTCATGGATCCCTTTGGTAGTCTGCTGAAGCCTATGGACCCCTTCTCAGAATGCACAAAATAAAACATAGCAGTTCTAAAGGAAATCAGACATGAGTGAAAATAAAGATGTAATTTTTACCCAAAAAAGTTGAGACCTCAGGTTATGAAATCTTGTTTTAACAACAAAACTGTGTGATGGTCAACCATGACAGACCTGGTTCTTCTCAGCAATTCAGTGATCCAAGGCAATCCTAATAAACTTTGGATAGAAAATGCCATCCACGTGGCAGAAAGAACTATGGCGACTGAATGTGGATCAACACATACTATTTTCACCTTTTTTTCCTTCTATTTTTTTCTCATGGTTTTTCTTTTTTATTCTGATTTTTCTCTCTCCGTATGACTCGTGGAAATATGTAAAAAATGAATGTATGTTTATAATGTAAGATAATTTAATTTTTTAAAAGTCTTGCTTTAGAGGAAGTTTGTGCTTTGAAATGAGTGTAGACACTCTCTAGGTTCTTTCCACCTCTGAGATGTTTAAACACTAACGATAAATGTTCATAATGAAGTTAATAAGGCAGGGACCAGTTCTTCACTCAACCCTTCTCCCATGGGAGGACCCCCAAGGTCCCATAATGCTCACCTTGGCACAGAGGAGAACATCCAAGAAATCCAAGTGTCTCTTTTTGGAGATGGCCTCCAGTTCTCCTTCTTGTTGGAGTTGCCACTTTCTGCTCTGAATCACTTGATCTGCTCCAGGAAAACAAATTGTCATCATGGAGCAGGAATCCCCAAACCCTTGGGAGATAATCTGTATGTCTAGAAATATTTTCCCTCTCTCTTTCCTTTCTTCTGTCAGGCAGTTGCCTGACAGGATCAACAGGAGAAATTCCTAAAGAGCAGAGTGCCAAATTATAGCAATACCCCCATTCCTAGATGTGTTTAAGCAGAGTCTGGATTATCTCCTCTGAGGAAACAAAACAAAGATTGCTACATAAAATGGATGGGTTGACTGGAAACCCTCAAAAGTCCCTCACAGTTCTTAACTTTCCAAACTTCAAAAGCATGTTATTGCTGCTAGATTATCCTGGAACTTTCCTTAGCACCTAGGACCTGCTCACCCAGTCTCCCTTGTGACCTTCTCACTGTGGAATATCTCTCTATCAACCTTACCCTCTTCTCTCAATGGTTAGTTTCTTTTGATAAAATGTTCACTTTGTGAAAGGACACAGGCTGCTGAGCCTTCATTTCCCCCCTCTTCCTCACTTTCCAGACTTTAAAATCATGTTCCCTATCAAATACCTTCAGCTCCCCCTCCTCCGCTTCCCCCAACTTTTCAGTTACCTTTTATATGTTCTTTCCCCTTTAAAATGTAAATTTCTTGAGTGCATGAACTATTTTTCTTTTTGATTGTATTATATCTTCAACACTCAATCCTTGGCATATAGTGCATGCTTAATAAATGTTTATAAATAAATATTTAATTTTCTTCCTCCTTCCTTTCCTCCCTCCCCTCTTTCCTTCCTTCCTTCTTTTCTTCTCTCCTTCCATTCATCCTTCCTCCCTTCTTTCTTTCCTTCCTTTCCTTCTTTTATCCCCTCTTTTCTTCCTGTAGGGTTTTATAGTGCCTGGGAGTGAGAATGATGCACCAGAGCTCTGACATCAGCAGCAGAAAGGAGAGTTGCCTGGAGAGAATATGTGAGAAGTCTTTGGTGGAAGACATGGGGATGTGCTCATTTTCAGTAATTGCTGTCTTACTCTTTCATTGGTAAGGGACTCCATGTGCCAGAAATAGAGATCCTAAATGTCAGCTGCTCCCTGATCCACCCGTTGGGCTGAATTCACATGTTTGTGAATATGTGAGAAAGCCTGAGCACATGCAAGTGCTTGTTTGGGCTTGAATAAATATATACATTTCTGTGTGTTTTGGTATGAGGGAGATTTTTACAAAATTCTGGGCTCTCCTCAACTCTCATCTCCAGTGTTGTCTCTGGGTATTTCAGAATGTGTGCTAGGTGGGATGGCTGAGACTGGGGCTAGAGTCCTTGTGTTGGCTTAGCTTCAAGTCTTTGCTAAAATATATGTGTGTGTGTGTGAATGGTACTGCTTCAAGGGATGGATGGAAGGAAGGAGGCTGAAGATGGATGAAGAGGAAAGAGATGGGAGAATGAGGAAAGGGTGGAGAGGGAAAGAGGAATTCAGGGCAATAGGAAGGAAGAGATAAGAGAATGGAGTACAGGATGTGAAGAGAGTGATTGAAATATATAAACCAGGGGGACAAAGGGAATGGACACTACGATCTGGGGAGATGAAAGGGATGAGAGAAAAAAGAGACAGATGGGAATATAGGAGTATGTCTGGATTAATAAATGGGTGTACTGGATTTGGTATCAGAGATCTTTAATCCTGACTCCACCACCTACCACCTGTATGAACTTAGACAAATTACTTCTGCCTTGGGCTCAAATGGACTTAGTGACGTCTAAGATCTTTTCTATTATTCCGGGTTTCCCAAAGGTTCCTTCTCCATCTGGGAGTCTGTAGACTCCTGGGGTGTTGATTGTGCACTGAGATCATCAAGATAGATCTGCACAGGTAAGTAATACCTGTGTATTGATGAGTCCTTTGGATAGCCCGACGTGTTCTAAAGCCCACAGGGCTGAACCAGTAGATGATATCACTGTGGAGAAATACATTATCTATTCGAGAACTCATCAGGTGGGTTAGGTCATGAACAGCTTGGATGTAGGAGTTTGAGTTCCTGAAGGGAAGGAGAGACAGAAGAGAGAGAACGTGACCTTCAACTTTACTCTGAAACTTTACTCCAAAGTGAGTTTGTGCCCCACCTAGAATCCTTTGCATCCCTTCCTACTAATTCCTCTTTCCCTCCTGACTGTGCTCTTCTTCAGGCCTCTCTCCATCAGCCCTAGAGCCATCAGTGCTATTCTGTATGTCTTGAACTAAACAAGTTCGAGGGCAGATCCCTAGAGCATTTCATCACATATCTTTCAGGGGTGGCCACTGCAGCCCCATAGAAAAAAGCCTAAGGACTGCAGATCTCTGGCTGAAGGGGAGTCAGTAGGACCTGGGCACTGACTCTGGTTAATGTGAGAGAGGAAAGAGACAAAGTTAACAGCAGCTGACTCATCATCATCTCTTGGGGAACCGCTACTCAATGAGTTCTCGAGGCACTCAACAAGGGAGTGAAAAAACCTGACTTGGTAATCTAAGGAGCTCAGCCAAGTTCTGGCTTTGAAACCCACTAATTGGGTGACTCTGAATAAGTCATTGAACCTCTCTGTGCCTCAGTTTCTTCATCTGTCAAAATGAGAAGGTTGGACTAAATAACCTCTAGGGGGTCTTCCAATCTGAAATCTTTGCTCTCGTGATACAATGGTACTCCCCATCTCCTCTAGCCAGTACTGAACTCTAGCATTATGTCCTCTCTCTTCCTCTCTCCCTTACTCCTCTCCTATCTCTCATTTCTCTCTTTCTTCTCTCTTAGTTCTTTTCTATCTTTCTCTTTCTCACTTTCCTATCTCTTACCTCTCCTCTCACTCTGTCACTTTTTCCATCTTACATCTTTCTAACATCCAATATTCATTCCTCCCTCCTTAATTTCACCTTTCCCCTTCTTTTGGTCTCTTAGTCTATCTGTCTCTCCTTCTCTTTCTCTTCCCATTGCTTTGTCTATCTCACCCTCTGTCTCTTTTATTTATCTCTCTATGTCTCTGTGTGTCTCTCCTTCCACTTCTATCTTTCTGCCTTTCTGTGTCTTCTGTTTCTCTTTTTGTCTCTCTCTCTCTCTCTGTGTATGTCTCTCTCGGTCTCTCTCTCTTTCTCTGTTGGTCTCTGTCTCTGTCTTTCTGTCTCTCTCTTTTTGTTTCTCTCTCTGTGTGTCCTTTTTTTCCTCTCCATTAATTCTTCCCCCTTCAGATTCAGAAGCATGCTAAGATCCCCTTGGCTAAAAAACTTTATCTCAACCCCATCATATCTTCAATATATCTTCCCATCACTTTCCACCCTTCCATTTCCAATTTAAAAAAAAAAACTATCTACACTATCCATTCTTTCTTCCCCTCCATCTACAACCTGTAAATCTGGCTTCCATCCCCAAATGAAAACAATCTCTCAGAGATGACTAGCGAATCTTGTCTCCTGGTTCTCCTTCCCTTTGACTTTTCCTCCTATACTCAGAAGCTCAGATCCCCTTTCATAAAAAAGCTTTCCTTCAACCCTGTCATTTCTCCAAATCTTATCTTTCCATCACTTTCCATTCCTTCATTTCCAATTTTAAAAACTACCTACACTCTCCATTCTTTCTTCCCCTTCACCTACAACCTGTAGATCCATCTTCCACCCCAAATTCTACTGAAAACACTCTCAACGATGATTAGTGAATCTAGTTTCCTGGCTCTCCTTCCCTCTGTCCCTTTGAATTGCACTAAGTCTCCTCTCTCCCTTTGAATTGCTCACCCATTCAACAAGCTTTGTTAAGTGCTTCCTACATTCCATGCACTATGCTGGTGCTGGAGATATAAAGACAAAAATGAAATGGTCCCTTGTCCTTGCAGAGCTCATAGTCAGTATTCTCTATCTTCTTCCTGATTCCTATTTTCCTTATGAGTTTTCCTTGGCCTTTTTCTCTCCTCCCCATGCTCTCCCATGGCTAGCTCATTCATTGAGGCAACTTGCTCCATGCCCTTTTTGTGCATACTGACTTGCCCTCCCACCTCTTCTTTCTTTAGGCTATATATTACAAAACAATGTTAGAACAATTCTTAAATCTGAAATCTTGGGTCTAGCAGAATGAGAAACCCTTATTAGTCTTTCCCTAACTAAATAATGCATTACACTAAATCCCATGTCCCCCTTACAAAAGACCCAACTCATTTCTAAAGGGGAACTAAGTTAAAATTTAGAGAAGAATTCTGTTCTCCCCACAGATAAATTTGGGGAATATACAAGGATTGGGGGAGTCCTGGAATGATGCCCCCTTTTCTTGCCCATTACTAATATAATGATTAGTCAACATAGTACTTTCTTCACTCTCACATCTAGTCAGTCAACAGACATTCTATTCTGCTATTGGAGGACAGTTATTTTTGTTTGTTTATTTCCTGTCTGATAGTTTGCGAGCTCCTTCCAAAAAGGTTTGCTTCAAGGTTGCTTGTTGAATGAATGAATTAAAATTGATTTGCTAAATTATGACAAACTATTAAAACTTAGCATCTGCACTAAGACTTTTGGGACATCCTCCTTATCAAAATTATGTTTGTATTCCTGAAAGAGAGGGAGGGCTTGGTTTAGGAGCAGAATTAGGACTCAGAATACCTGGCATTGTTACTAGCATAATTCACTAACCCTTCTGTATGGAGACTCTCACAGAGGTGCCTCTACTAACCTATCCATCTGGCAGTTACTCTGATGGCTGAAGGCACATTTCATGAGGGAGTCCAAGGTCATTAGTCTGACATGCTCAAAGATCTCCAGGCTCGAACCCTGATCACTGAGCTTTTCCCATTTGTCCTAAAATAGAAAAAGAATGATAACCTTGATCAAAGTTCCCCTCTTCCAGGAAGTTCTTCAATCAGCCAGTCAGGCAGTAAGTATTTTTTAAGTATCTAGTATGGACCATTCACTGTATGAAGTATACACCAGAGATATTTTTAAAAAGCCCAAAATCCTCACTTTCAAATCTAATGGGGAAAGATGGGGCACAATAGTCTTGGAAGAAGCACAGACTAGATGTCCCTAAATATAATGGGGGCTAGCCATAAGTGATAACTGAATCAAGACAGGAATTAGGTGGTAGAAGGAAATTGCTGGCCCATGTTCTGCCAGCCTAATCTGATTCAAGAAGACTTAAAATAAAGGGTTCCAGCTCTGGGAATTCACAATTCTGGGCACTCTACAATGGCCTCATTTCACTAGATTTCTCTTCAATGCCAGAGGTGCTCTTAGAGGAATCTTAGCTACTAGTTCAGGGTGATCTAAGGAGGAAAAAGAGGCACATAAGCTAAGGTGGAAAAGGCCTGGAGTTTGCCAGAGACATACTCTACTGCCCAAAGATCTGATGACCTTGTAATTGACTGAGATTACATATATTTATATTTCTGCCACATGCAGTCAACAGATCTTGGATTACTGGATTCCAGATGGTCCCCATGCTCAAAGAGGAGCTCCTAGGGATGGAAGAGAAACCCTGATTTCGAGCAAGTCAAGTAGGATGTGTTTTCCTCCAAAGTATCTTTGAGAAAGTGTGGAGAATAGGAGAAGTGCTAAGGAGATGAGGGTGGCTAAATGTTACCCAAACACCAAATGGACAATAAACTGAATAGAAGTCTGAATAGAGAGGACAGAAAGATGGAATCAGGGAAACCTAGATTCAGATCCCCACTTTGGATACCTAATCAATGTGTTGCTTAGGCAAGACAGTCCCTTCACCTCCCTGAAACTCTATTTTCTTCTTCTATATATGGCCCCTATCTCACAAAATGTTGCCAAGATCAAATGAGACCCTCTGTGTGAAGCACTGACTTGTAGGAGTCCAGAAATGTCAATGCATCTAATTCTATTAAACTTCAGACTGCTGAGCTCAATTGTAAGCCTTTAGATAGAGTTACAAAGACTGGGCTGGATGGGATCCCACAAGCTGTCTGGTCCAAACCACGAAGAGGACTCCAGAGAAAGTCTACTATACTGTATTACTGAAAAATTCACTACCTAGACTAGATTCACTACTCTGTTAGTGGTCATGCAGCCTCTGTTTGGAAACTTCCATGAGAGGGACTCCATCAATCTCTCTACTTTGGGCCAATTTTGATTATTGGAAGGTTCTTCCTGACATCCAGACTAAATCTGCTTCTTTGCAGATTCTTCTCATTGACCCTGATTCTTATCTCTGGAGCAGAGCACAACAAGGCTAATCCTTCTTCCACATAATAGCCCTCCAGATACTTGAAGGCAGCTCTCCTGCCCTCCTCCACCCCTAAGTCTTTTCTCCAGGCTCAACATTTGTGTTCCTTCAACTTAGCCTTCTGATATGGTTTCCAGTTTCTTAACCACTTCTAAGAAGAGTGTCTATCTAAAATGAAACACTATACTCTTGATAAATTCTTCTCCAAATAAAGGATTGCAAGGCTATAACCTATTGATTTAAATTGAACTTTCTATCTGTTGAGATATTTGTGAAAACTCCTATCCCGATGCCTGGCACATGATGTTTGCTGTCTTTCATTCCTGAAAAGGAACAAAATGGTATCGCAGGGTCAAGATCAAAGTACAGCGTGTCCAACTGTGACTGATTAGACCAACATAAATTTGAAATGCTCTACCGCACAAGTAGTTCACTTGAATCTTTATAGTGAAGATGTCTCTGAATGTGCACCTCTCACATTTCTTTTGAGCAACTTCAATTCTGTTTTTATCATAAAGCACAGTGCCTTCTCTGATCCAGGCATGCCATGCTGCGAAGTTCTTTGCCAATGTCTCTTGTGTCATGCAATTGAATCAAGAGTTCTTCAGAGAGACCTTGAGAGTGTCCTCATATTGCTTCTTCTGGCCTCCACACAAGTATTTTCTGTGTGAGTTCTTTGTAAAATAGTCTTTTAGGCAAATGTACATTCGGCAAACAACATAGCCAGCCCATTAGAGTCGTACTCTCTGCAATAAAGTATTAATGTTTGGCAGTTTAGTTTAAGAAAGGACTTCAGTGTCCTGCCAGGTGATTTGTAGAATCTTCCAAAGATAATTCAGATGGAAGCAATTCAGTTTCCTGGCATGGCGCTACTATCATATCCAGGTTTCACAGGCATAATAATGAAGTTGGTACAATGGCTCTGTAAACCTTCACTCATTTGGTAGGGAGTCTCTTTCTCATACTTTTCAAAAAGTCATGTACCAGCTTCCCTTCCACTTCAGTTTTGGTGTATAGCCTTTTTAAGTTAAATTATTTACCATCAGTGTAGAAGTTAGTCTTAAAACCAAATTCATCCTCATTGAAGCATCTGACAACATTGCTAAAAACATCATGCTAAAAAACATGGAAGCAAACACACAACCCTGCTTCACTCCATTGGTGAACAGGAAAGCATAAGAACATTATTCATTATCCAGGATCCATGCAAACATGCCAACATAGAACAGAAATACAATATTGATGGAGTCCTTTGGGCAAATTTCCCCATAAATTTTCACATGACTGACAGTATCAAAGGTCAACGAACATTGTGTATGGGCCTCTGTTCTGTTCCTAGCATTTCTCCTGAACTTCTCCTGAAGTTCCTAGCATTTCTCCTATAGTATGTTCAGTGGCTATATTCTAGTAAACCATTTTGGTAGACAGTCTAAACAAGGTTGAGGGTAGCTGTCCAGCCATTGGACTTTGGTGACTCTGGAAGAGTCGGTGAGACTGACAACTTTTTGTAGCTCTGCATCACTTAAGTCCAATTTATGCATGAATCAAAAGATATCACCCATTCCATTTTACCATTTCTATTGACCTCAAAGTCCTATGGGGACAGGCAACATACTATAGCTTCTTGGAGCCACAAGTGAGAGCTGGGTATGTCAAGTAAACACCTGGAAAAGCAGCCCTGGAAAGATCTTGGCAGTCTTCACACCAAAAGGTCTTCCCTAAACACACCCTACACCACAAGTGATCCTTGTGACATAGTTTCCAGTTTCCTCACTACTTGAATGAATGTCATCTTAGACGCTCTTCAACTCTCCAATGTCCTCCCCAAAATGTGGCATCTAGAATAATATGTTCCTGTCATGTTCTGACTCAGGCAAAGAATGGTATGTCCATAACCTATTGATTTATTTTGAACTTTGTGGACATTGAGACAACATTTATGGAAACTCTTATCACAATGCCTGGCACATAATAGGCAGTTAACATATATTTCTTTCCTTCCTTCCATTGCAAAGACTTCAAGGTCCTTTTGACTGACTGTTGTCTAGTCTCCTTTCCTTGTCTATGTTCATGTAGTTATACAGTAAACACCTCTTCCTTCCTCTGGTTTCTCTCCTCTCTAATTCAAATTTCACGGAGCTACCAAATGGATATTCCTAATCTTAACACTATATAGTTAACTCTATAACTCTAATCTATAAACTTTTCACAAATATCTCAACAAATAAAGAGTTCAATTTAAATCAATAGATTATAGCCTTGCAATCCTTTATTTGGAGAAGAACTTATCAAGAATATAGTGTTTCATTTTAGATAGACACTCTTCTTAGAAGTGGTTAAGAAACTGGAAACCATATCAGAAGGCTAAGTTGAAGGAACACAACTGCTGAACCTGGAGAAAAGACTCAGGGGTGGAAGAGGGCAGGAGAGCTGCATTCAAGTATCTGGAGGGCTATTATATGGAAGAAGGATTAGTTTAGTAGCCACCATGGCACTCAGTCTCACAATTGCTTTCCCTTACCTCTCCCCCATGCCATAATGGTGTTTCTCTTCTCATCCCCCTCACCATGTTCATGGTGCCTCTCAAACCCCACTTTTCCTCCTTAGAGCTAACTAACTCTTTTAGGGTGCTGAATTCCTTTTGGGTTTAGTCTGCCAGCTAAGGGCATGACCCAATTTCATGGAATGTTCCCTTTCTCCTGGGTAATTTCGAGTTCCTCTAAGGAACTGGTCTTTCCATCATTAATTATTAAAAACCTCTTTCTTGCTAATTATATGCTCTCCCACTCTATTTCATATTTACTATTCCTGGTGTTTATTGTATTCCTTCATTTTGTCTAAAACTCTTCTCAGTTTTTTTTTTTTGAGGGTTTTTTTGGTTTTGGTTTTGGGTTTTGGTTTTGGGTTTTTTTTTTTTTGCTGAGGCAATTGGGGTTAAGTGACTTGCCTAGGGTCACACAACTAAAAAGTGTTAAGTATCTGAGACCAGATTTCAACTCAGGTTCTCCTGACTTCAGGGCTGGTGCTCTATCCACTGCACCATCTAGCTGCCCCTGTAACCTCTTCTCCTTAATAAACCTACTTTTTGCCAAAGAAAATGACCATTGGGAATTCTTCACATGACCGAATCCTCTCCTAAATCACATCATTCGGTGCCTGAGCCCACAAATCACATTATTTGGTGCATTAGCCACCTCAAAGCTCATACTATATGCCAGGCACTGTGCTAGAGATATGAATACAGAGAGTGAAATGATACCTACCTGCAAAAAGCTGACATTCTAATGGAAAAGATAACAAAGACAGCTATACTTGATTACAAAATAAATATAAGTGAATTTAATAAGGGAAGGAGGCTGGCGCAGTGCCCCAATTGGAAGAGACTGAAGAAGCTCTTTTTGGTAAGGTGAGGATGCATAATGGACATATCCGGCTCCCCAGCTGGGAGCATGGGCAGAATTTCTGGAGCCAGAACAGGGGTGCATTCCCAAGATACCAGTCATCTGGGACCAGGCTGTTGGCTCTGGTTCTTTCCTGGTTCATGTGTCCAAATGAGGAGACAAGAACTAAGACTTAGCCCTAAGACCCCCAGAAGTTGTCTCCTGAACACATTCATGGCACTACTAGTGCTTCTATCTCTGTTACCTTTTTTTGCTTGATTTTAGGTGACACAGGTTGGAGGTCACTAGCATCTTGTAAACTATGGAAGATCAGAAGGAGCTAACAGAGTTCTGGTCCATGGTAGGATTTGACAAAAGCTAAATAATGAAAAACAAAGTTCTTGGCAAGCTGATCAATAATAAAAAGACCAACTCATCCATCCATTGGCCATGCCATATTTGGAAGAGAATTAATGGGGAAAGTGTTCTATTGAAACTTAGGGAGAGAGGAGGTGGAGGGGAGACTCCCCCTAGGAGTGGGGCTGAGATATGTTTGTGATCCTATGCTTCCTGTGTCTTCAAAGTAAATATTCTTTTGTACGTGCTAATTGATGTTAAGGGTTAGTTGGAACTGGTAGTTAACCTTGGATAAGAAATACATTAGAATGGGGCCAATAACATAAGAGAAAATCACCCTGCCCCATCAAAGGTATCCCTAGAATCTTAAGGGGAGATCTATCTTTCTTTGCTGGGGAAGAATGAGTCCAGAATCATCAAGACATGAATACCAAGTGGTTAACGATGAACAGCACTCTAGATGAGGCAGATGAGAATGGGGCAGGCTTCATGTAGAAGATGGTACTTGATCTTAAGAAAGGGATTCTTTTGAGTCAGCTAGGTGGTGCAGTGGATAGAGCACCAGCCCTGAAGTCAGGAGGACCTGAGTTCAAATCTGGCCTCAGACACTTAACACTTATAGTTAACACTTAACACTTACCCAGTTGCTTCAGGAGAGAGAGAGAGAGAGAGAGAGAGAGAGAGAGAGAGAGAGAGAGAGAATTGCCCAACACCTGAAATAACTAATCAGCAGAACTGCTGTTGTAAAGCAACTCCAGAAAAAGCCCCAAAGAGAGACATAAACTGGATTCCATGACACAAGGCTTTCTTTGAAGATTGCATAAAGAATTCTAAAAGAGAGTTAGAAGAAACATGGGGAAACGAAATGAGATCATTGCAAAATAAAATGGAAAAAATGGAAAAAGAATGTAATGAACAAAAAAAATTCAATTGGTCAATTGCAAAAGGAACTAAAAACAGTAACTGAAGAAAATAAGACATTAAAAATTAGAATCGAACAAATGGAAGTGAATGACTCAGCAAGACTTCAAGAATCAGTCAAACAAAAACAAAAAAATGAAAAGATAAGAAAAAACATGAAATATCTCCTAGGAAAAACAACTGACCTGGAAAATAAATCTAGGAGAGACAATTTAAGGATTATAGGGCTTCCTGAAAGCCATGATGAAAAAAAGAACCTAGACACTATCTTCCAGGATATCATAAGGAAATCATAAAAGAAAACTGCCCTGATATTTTAGAATCAGAAGGCAAAAAACTCTTGAGAACTATATTTATGTTATGGATACTTATAGAATAAGGATACCATAGATAATGAAGCAATTTCAATACATATATGCACCAAGTAGTATAGCATCCAAATTCCTAGACAAGAAATTAAGACAGATGCAAGAAGAAATAGACAGCAAAACTATAATAGTGGGGATCTCAACCTCCCTCTCTCAGAACTAGATAAATCAAACCACAAAATAAATAAGAAAGAAGTTAAGGAGATAAACAAAATATTAGAAAAGTTAGGTGTGATAGATCTTTGGCGGAAATTAAATGGAGACAAAAAGGAATTTACTTTTTTCTCAGCAGTTCATGGAACTTATACAAAAACTGACCATGTGTTAGGACACAAAAACCTCAAAATCAAATGCAGGAAGGCAGAAATAGTCAATGTATTTTTCTCAGATCATGATGGAATAAAAACCACGTGCAATATAAGGCCAGGAGAAAATAGACCAAAAAGCAATTGGAAACTAAATAATTTCATCCTAAAGAATGAATGGGTGAAACAGCAAATTACAAACACAATTGCTAATTTCATCCAAGAAAATGACAATAATGAGACAACATACCAAATTTTGCGAGATACAGCCAAAGTGGTAATAAGGGGAAATTTTATATCTCTAGATGCTTATTTGCATAAAATAGAGAAAGAGAAAATCAATGAATTGGACTTGCAACTAAAAAAGCTAGAAAAAGAACAAATTAAAAACCCCCAATCAAATACCAAACGTGAAATCCTAAAAATAAAAGGAGAGATTAATAAAACTGAAAGTAAAAAAAAAACCTATTGAATTAATAAATAAAGCTAAAAGTTGGTTTTATGAAAAAACCAACAAAATAGATAAGCCTCTAGTTAATTTGATTAGAAAAAGGAAAGAGGAAAATCAAATTGTTAATCTCAAAAATGAAAAGGGAGAGCTTTCCACCAACGAAGAGGAAATTAGAGAAATAATCAGGAGTTGCTTTGCCCAACTTTATGCCAATAAATTTGATAACCTAAGTGAAATGGAGGAATATCTACAAAAATACAGATTGCCCAGATTTACAGAAGAGGAAATAAATTACTTAAATAGTCCCATTTTAGAAAAAGAAATAGAACAAGTCATTAATCAGCTCCCTAAGAAAAAATCCCCAGGACCAGATGGATTTACATGTGAATTCTACCAAACATTTAAAGAACAATTAATTCCAATATTATATAAACTATTTGAAAAAATAGGGAATGAAAGAATCCTACCAAATTCCTTTTATGACACAGACATGGTGCTGATACCTAAACCAGGTAAAACAAAATATAAAATGAGGGTGAAAAGAGATTTTTGTCAAAGGAGACCATTTCCACAACATTGCCTTGTTCCAACAGTCTAATCACTGAGAAGTCAGAGAGTCCTGGAGGCAGGACGACCTGAGTCAGACACTTACTAGCTGTGTGATTCTGGGCAAGTCACTTCACTCTGTTTGCCTGAATTTCTTCATCTGTAAAATGAAGATTATAATAGTTTCCATCTCTCAGGGTGTAGTGAGGAGCAAATGAGATTCTATTTATATAGCACTTAGTACAATACCTGGCACATAGTAGGTGCTTAATAAATGCTTATTCCCTTTCCTTTGTTTATTCTCCTTGTTCTCCAGTTTTCCAAAAGCAAATGAGACTCTTCTGGTCAAATCTTCAAGCACAAGGAGATCATCTCCCTACTATGAAGACTGCCAGTGGGGAGAGACTTTGCATTTAGAACAGAACAAGAGGGAGGAAGCCTAGACACCCCCCATGAGGACTCTATCTCTCTCTGTGTCTATGAAAATGTATCTAAGATTGTGTCCCTATCCTGACTCTGTGCATCTGTGAGTACGGGTATGTTTATGTCCAAGAGCACACGTGTGCATCTGTGTCTATTATATTGTTTGTAATTTAGTTTTTTTTTTTCTTTTTTGCTGAGGCAATTGGGGTTAAGTGACTTGCCCAGGGTCACACAGCTAGGGAATGTTGTGTCTGAGGCCAGATTTGAACTCAGGTCCTCCTGACTTTGGGCTGGTGCTCTATCCACATATTGCTTGTAATTTAGCAACTAAGTGACACAGTGCATGGAGTGTTGGGTCTGGGTCAAGAGGACCCGAGTTCAAATCCAGCCTTTGACACTTACAAGCTGGGAGAACCTGGGTAAGTCATGTAATCTGTTTGCTTAGTTTTCTCATCCACGAAATGGAAAGAACAATGGCCCCACCTTCCAATGTTGTTATGAGGATCAAAATGGCATTATTCCAAAGGGCTTTGCAAACCTTTAAGAACTATGTAAATGCCAGCTATTATTCCTCATGTCTGTGAATCTGTGTGCGGGTGTACAAGTGTGTGCTTGTGTGCATACATGTGAGTGCATGTTGTATCATGTGGGTGAACACTTACATGTCCCTGTGTGCCCACCGTGGATGATACTCACCAGCATTACTCGGACAGAGTCAGCCATCAGTGCCACGTAAGGCTTCAGGATGTCACTGTGGAAGGCAGGTGTCAGCAGGCGCCGGTGCTGGTACCATACCGACCCACTGAGGACCAGCAGCCCTTTCCCTGGACCCCCAGAGAGAGATAGAGTTAGCAGGGCAGAAAGAGGCTCTGAGGGCCCCAGACTGGGTCTGAGGGGTAGGAAGCCTGTCTGGGGGGGTCGGGGAAGGGGGGTCCTTTGCTGGACCAGGTTGTATAACTAGACATCGGCTATTACTTATCTTACCCTGGGACATATAAGCCAAGGGAAAGTAGACCGATGCGCTCTTGTGCCCTCCTAAAGAGGGAGCTGTCCATGCCCATGGGGCCGGGGTCACAGGGCTGAGGGCGAGAGTGCTCCCAGTGCCTGTCTGTGTGCACCCTCACAAGAGCTCCGAGGTCAGCCGTAGCTAGTGCTCTGGGAGGGCCGGCTTCCTACAGCCTCCTCAAGGCGCCAGGCACCCTTCGTTCCTTCACTCAGCCAGCACTCAGCAGAGCCCAGAAACACGTACCGATCCAAGGGGTCAGAAATCTGTAGAACGCGTGAGCCTTTGGGTCTGAAATGAGAGCCGGGAGAGAGCCAATTACGGGAGAGCAGGGAGGGCTCTCATCCCCACCAGCCTGCATACACACACACACACACACACACACACACACACACACACACTCACATACACACACACACTCACACACACACACACTCACATACACACATTCACACACACTCACACATACACACACTCATATTAACTCACACATACTC
>JAJPUD010021340.1:0-23204 GCA_023553655.1 Myrmecobius fasciatus | reverse complement strand
TATGACAAATACAATACATGTATACATATCTATACAGTTATCTTATGAGCAATAATATTCCATAACATTCATATACCATAATTTATTCAGCCACTCTCCAATTGATGTGCATCCCTTCAGTTTCCAGTTTCTAGCCACTACAAAAAAGGCTGCCTCAAACATTCTGGCACATGTGGGTCCCTATCCCTCCTCTAAGATTTCTTTAGGATATAGGCCCAATAGAAACACTGCTGGGTCAAAGGGTATGCACAGTTTGATATCTTTTTAAGCATAGCTCCAAATTGCTCACCAGAATGGTTGGATCCGTTTACAATTCCACCAACAATGTATTAGAGTCCCAGCTTTCCCACATCCCCTCCAGCATTCATTGTTATCTTTTCCTGTCATTTTAGCCAATCTGACAGTTGTGTAGTGGTACCTCAGAGTTGTCTTAATTTGCATTTCTCTGATCAATAGTGATTTGGAGCAACTTTTCATATGACTAGAGATGGTTTTAATTTCATCACCTGAAAATTGTCTGTTCAAATCCCTTGACCACTTATCTATTGAAGAGTGGCTTGAACTCTTATGTATATGAGAGAATTCTCTATATATTTTAGAAATGAGGCCTTTATCAGAACCACTAAATGTAAAGATGATTTCCCAATTTGATGCTTCCCTCCTAATCTTGTCTGCATTAGTTTTATTTGTACAAAAACTTTTTAACTTAATATAATCAAAATTATCTATCTGGTGTTCAATTAAGAGTTCCAGATCTTCTTTGGACATAAATTTATTCCATTTCCACAGGTCTGAGAGGTAAACTCTACTAAGTTCCTCTAATTTGCTTACAATATCACTCTTTACAACTAGATCATGAACCCATTTAGATCTTATCTTGGTATGTGGTGTTAGATATGGGTCAAGCCTTAATTTCTTCCACACTAGTTTCCAATTTTCCCAGTAGTTTTTGCCAAATATAGTTATCCCAAAAGCTGGGGGTCTTTGGGTTTATCAAATACTAAATTATTAAAGTTATTACCTAGATTGTCCTGATAAACTATCCTATGCCACTGATCGACTGCTGTATTTCTTAGCCATTACCAAATGTTTTTGATGACCACTGCTTTATAATATAGTTTTATTTTTTTTAATTTTTTAAAATTTCATTTAATTTTATTTTTATAACGTATGTGTGGGTAATTCCTCAACTTTAACCCTTACATAGCTTTCTGTTACAAATTTCCCCCCCCCCAAATTCCCCCCCCCCCCAGATGGAAGGATATCCACTACATGTTAATTATGGTAAAATACTTGACAAATCAAATATATGCATACATATTTCCAAACATATCATTGTTGTGCAAGAAAAGTCACAAAAGTCACACAAAAGATATATCAGATGAAGGAAACACAATGTAAGCAAACATCAATCAAGAGTATGAGAATGATATGTTGTGGTCCATATTTCATATCCCTCTCTCTGGGTGTGTATGGCTTTCTTCAGTGAACAATTGAAAGTGGTTTGAAACATTTCATTGTTGAAGGGAGCCATGTCCATCAGAAATGATCGTCATATAGTATTGTTGTTGCTGTATATAATGATCTACTGGTTCTGCTCATTTCACTCAGAATCAGTTCATGCAAGTCTCTCCAGGCCTCTCTGAAATCGTCCTGCTGGTTATTTCTTACAGAACAATAACATTCCATAGTATTAATATACCATAATTTATTCAGCCATTTTCCAATTGAAGGGCATCTATTCAATTTCCAGTTTCTAGCCACTACAAAAAGGGCTGCCACAAACATTCTTGCACATGTGGGGCCCTTTCCTTCCTTTATGACCTCTTTTGGATACAAGCCCAATAGAAATGCTGCTGGGTCAAATGGTATGCACAGTTTGATAACTTTTTGAGGATAGCTCCAAATTGCTGTCCAGAATGGCTGTATCCTATCACAGTTCCACCAAGAATGCATCAGTGCCCCAGCCCTCCCACATCCCCTCCAAAATTCATAATTAACTTTCCCTGTCATTTTAGCCAATTTGACAGGTGTGTAGTAGTACCTCAGGGTTGTTTTGATTTGCATTTCTCTGATCAATAGTGATTTGGAGCACCTTTTCATATGACTATAAATAGTTTTAATTTCATCCTCTAAAAATTGTGTGTTCATATCCTTTGACCATTTATCGACTGGAGAATGTCTTGAATTTCTATAAATATGAGACAATTTTTATATATTTTAGAGATGAGACCTTTATCAGAACCCTTAAATGTAAAGATGGTTTCCCAATTTATTGCTTCCCTCCTAATCTTGACTGCCTTGGTTTTGTTTGTACAAAAACTTTTTAACTTAATATAGTCAAAGTTATCTATCTGGTTTTCAATTTAGAGTTCCAGTTCTTCTTTGGACATAAATTTATTCCATCTCCATAGGTCTGAGAGGTAAACTATACTACGTTCCTCTAATTTGCTTATAGTATCACTTTTTATGTCCAGATCATGAACCCATTTAGATCTTATCTTGGTATGTGGTGTTAGATGTGGGTCAAGCCCTAATTTCTTCCACACTAGTTTCCAATTTTCCCAGCAGTTTTTGTCAAATAGTGAGTACTTATCCCAGAAGCTGGGGTCTTTGGGTTTATGAAAGACTAGATTGCTATAGTTATTGCCTAGTTTGTCTTGTGATGCTATCCTATTCCACTGATAGACTACTCTATTTCTTAGCAGTACCAAATGGTTTTGATGACCGCTGCTTTGTAATATAGTTTTACATCTGGTACAGCAAGTCCACCATCATCAGCCTTTTTTCATTAATTCTCTTGAAACTCTTGACCTTTTGTTCTTCCAAATGAATTTTGTTACTGTTTTTTCTATATCTGTAAGATAATTTCTTGCGAATTTGATTGGTATGGCACTAAATAAGTAAATTAGTTTGGGTAGTATTGTCATTTTCATCATATTCACGCTGCCTACCCATGAGCATTTTAAGTTTTTTCAATTGAGTAGGTCTGATTTTATTTGTGTGGAAAGTGTTTTGTAGTTTAGTTCATAGAGTTCCTGACTTTCCCTTGGCAAATAAATTCCCAAATATTTTATACTATCAACAGTTATTTTGAATGGAATTTCTTTTTGTATCTCTTCCTGCTCAGCTTTATTGGTAATGTATAAAAAAAGCTGATGATTTATGTGGATTTATTTTGTATCCTGCAACTTTGCTAAAGTTGTAAATTGTTTCTAGTAGTTTTTTTAGTTGAGTCTCTAGGGTTCTCTAAGTATACCATCATGTCATCTGCAAAGAGTGATAATTTGGTTTCCTCATTACCTACTCTAATTCCTTTAATCTCTTTTTCTTCTATTACTACCTAAGCTAACATTTCTGAGACAATATTAAATAATAATGGTGATAGTGGGCAGCCTTGTTTCAGTCCTGATCTTATTGGGAATGGTTCCAGTTTGACTCTATTACATATGATGTTTGCTGAAGGTTTTAAGTAGATACTATTAACCATTTTAAGGAAAAGCCCATTTATTCTTATACTCTCCAGTGTTTTTAATAGGAATGGGTGTTGGATTTTATCAAAGGCTTTTTCTGCATCTATTGAGATAATCCTATGCTTTTTGTTAATTTGGTTATTGATATAATTGATTATGCTGATAGTTTTCCTAATATTGAACCAGCCCTGCATCCCTGGTATAAATCCTACTTGGTCATATCCTGGGGATGACTTTCTGTAATCTCATTGCTAAAATCTTATTTAAAATTTTTGCATCAATATTCATTAGGGAAATGGGTCTACAGTTTTCTTCCTCAGTTTTCTCCCTACCTGGTTCAGCTATCAGCACCATATCTGTGTCATAGAAGGAGTTTGGTAGGACACCTTCTTTCCCTATTTTTTCAAAGAGTTTATATAGTATTGGGATTAATTGTTCTTTGAATGTTTGGTAGAATTCACATGTGAATCCCTCTGGCACTGGAGATTTTTTCTTTATCAAATTTATTGGCATAAAGTTGGGCAAAGAAACTTCTAATTATTACTCTAATTTCCTCTTCATTGGAGGAAAGTTCTCCCTTATCATTTTTGAGACTAACAATTTGATTTTCCTCTTTACTTTTTCTAATCAAATTAACTAAAGGCTTATGTATTTTGTTGATTTTTTCATAAAACCAACTATTAGTTTTATTTGTTAATTTGATAGTTTTCTTATTTTCAATTTTATTGATCTCCCCTTTAATTTTCAGAATTTCCAATTTGGTATTTAGTTGAGGGTTTTTAATTTGGACTTTTTCTAGCTATTTTAATTGTAAGCCCAGTTCATTGATCTTTTCTTTTTGTGTTTTATGCAAGTAAGCATCCAGAGATATAAAATTACCCCTTATAACCATTTTAGCCATATCCCACAAATTTTGGTATGTTGTCTCAGTATTGTCATTCTCCTGGATGAAATTATCGATTGTATTTATAATTTGCTCTTTTACCCATTCATTCTTCAGGATTGGATTATTTAATTTCCAATTAACTTGTGGTCTATTTTCTCCTAGCCGTATAATACATGTGAGTTTTATTGCATCATGATCTGAGAAAGATGCATTTACTATTTCTCCCTTTCTGTATGTGATTTTGATGTTTTTGTGCCCTAACACATCAATTTTTGTATAAGTTCCATGAACACCTGAGAAAAAAAGTATACTCCCTTCTATCGCCATTCAGTTTCCTCCACAGATCTATCATACCTAACTTTTGTAACCTTTAGTTTACCTCCCTAATTTCTTTCTTTTTTATTTTGTGGTTTGATTTATCTAAATCTGAGAGAGCAAGTTTGAGATCCCCCAGTAGTATAGTATTACTATCTATTTCTCCTTGCATCTCTGTTAATTTCTCCTCTAGGAGTTTGGATGCTGTACCACTTGGTGAATAAATGTGTAGTATCGATACCGCTTCATTGTCTATGGTACCCTTTAGTAAAATATAGTTTCCTTCCTTATCTCTTTTAATTAGATCTATTTTTGTTTTTACTTGATCCAAGAAAAGGATTGCTACCCCTGCCCTTCTTTGTTCACCTGAAGCATAGAAGATTCTGCTCCATCCCTTTACCTTCACCCTATATGTATCTCTAGGCTTTAGATGTGTTTCTTGTAAACAACATATTGTAGGATTCTGCCTTTTAATCCAGTCTGCTACCTGCTTCTGTTTTATGGGAGAGTTCGTCCCATTCACATTCACAGTTAAAATAACTATATCTGTATTCCCTGCCATCTTATTTACCCAGAGTTATGTTTTTGTCTTCCCTTTCCCCTCTCTCCCTTCCCCCCTCCCCAGTACTTTATTTTTAATGACCACCTCCCCCCAATAGTCCTACCTCCTTTATAATCCCTCTCTCCCCTTTATATTTTCCCCTAATCCTTCTATTAGTTTATCCTTTTCCTTTCCTCCTTTCCCTCCCATCTTCCCACAAGATGGGTCAGGCCTTTCTATGAAGCCAAATGTGTCTGATATACTCTCTTAGAGTCCAATCTAATGAGAGTAAGGTTTACACAATACTCATTGCCCTCCCTGCTTTCCCTCAATTATATTAGATCTTCTGTCTTTTTATGAAATTTTGCCTTATTTTTACTTACTTTATTTTTACCTTATTTTGCCTCCTCCCCTCCTTTTTTCAGTATGGTATCCCTTCCACCTCTAATTTCTTTTCCATTATTATCAAAGAAAAGGCGAATTATACCCCCATTCTTTAAGGATACCTATAGTAGAAATATAGTTCTCAAAAGTTCTTACCTTTTTACCTTTTTATGCTTCTCTTGAGTTCTGTATTTGGAGGTCAAATGTATTGTTCAGATCTGGTCTTTTCTTTAGAAATAGGTGAAATTCTCCTGTATCATTGAATGACCATCTTCTTCCCTGGAAGATGATGCTCATTCTAGCTGGATAACTTTTTCATGGCTGTAATCCAAGTTCCTTTGCCTTTTGGAATATCTGGTTCCAGGCCCTCCATCCTTTAATGTGGAAGCTGACAGATCTTGTTTAATTCTAATTACAGTTCCTCAGTATTTGAACTGTTTCTTTCTAGCTGCTTGCAATATCCTTTCCTTGGTGCAATAGTTCTGAAATTTGGCCACAATATTCCTTGGGGTTTTAATTTTGGGGTCTCTTTCAGGAGGTGATCGAAGAATTCTTTCAATGCCATTTTTGCCTTCTGATTCTAAAACATCAGGGCAATGCTCTTTCATAATTTTCTGGAAGATAGCCTCAAGGTTACTTTTTTCATAATGGCTTTCAGGGAGTCCAATAATCCTTATTCTGTCTCTCCTGGATCTGTTTTCCAAGCCAGTTGTTTTTCCTAGGAGATATTTCATATTTTCTCCTATTTTTGTTTCATTTTTTTGACTGATTCTTGAAGTCTTATTGAATCATTTACTTCTATTTGTTCAATTTTAATTTTTAAAGCATTAGTTCCTTCAGTTATTTTTTAGCTCCTTTTGTAGCTGGCCAGTTGAATTTTTTGATTCAATGCATTCTTTTTCCATTTTGCCAGTTTTATTTTTTCAGTGAATTGTTGTCTTTTTCTAATTCACCAATTTTGTTTTATAGTGAATTGTTTTCTTTTTCCCATTCACCATTTTTATTTTCCAGTGAATTGGTGATTTTTTTCCAATTCACCAATTTTGTTTTTCATTGAATTGTTTTCTTTTTCCCATTCACCAGTCCTGTTTTCTAGTTTTTGATATTTCTGTTGCACTGATCTCAGTTTATTTCTCCATTCTTCTTCTAGCTCTCTTTTGAGATTCTTAATGCAATCTTCCAGGTAAGCCTTCTGAAAGGGAGACCAGCTTAAGTCCGCCTTTGTGGCTTTATCTTGGATTGTTTTCAGAATCTTAGGATCTCATGACTTCTCTACTTTCTCTCTGTAAAAGCTGTCTATGGTGAGAGCTCTCTTCTGCTTCTTACTCATGGTTTTGAGCTGAGGTAACAGTCACCTGCAGGGGAATACTACAGCAGTTTCAATTTGCCCTGGGGCAGTTTGCCAAGTTGACTTCAGGTCTGAGGCTGGGAAGCTAGATCTGCACTGGGACCATGTTTTCAGTTGCTCTCAATCCACGCTTTACCAAAGGTAGATCTGCCAAAGCACCTGCCTGCAAGCATATCAAAGTGGACCAGGCGTCTCCCAGGGGCTTCCTGGGTGCCTAAAATCCGCCTCCATCACCGCCGAAGTTATGCCCCCGGCACACTGGCGTCTGATCACGGCCAATGGCCGATTCCCCTGAGGCTAACCTTCTTCGGAGTTTTTTCAAAGTAGATTTTTCATAGAAGTGAGTTGTAGTCCATGTGTTTGGTGCAGCCCTCACTCCAAAACCAGTTGGGAGGCTCAATTTGTCTGGGTCTGAGGGAAGGTCTCAGGAGCTCAAAGAGAACTATGTCTGCAGTTCACTATCTTGGCTTTGCCCCCCTATAATATAGTTTTAGATCTGGCACATCAAGATCACCTTCATCTGCCTTTTTTGCATTAATCCCCTTGAAATCCTTGACCTTTTGTTCTTCCAAATGAACTTTGCTACTATTTTTTCTAGATCTGTAAAATAATGTCTTGGGAGTTTGATTGGTATGGCACTAAATAAGTAGATTAGGTTGGGTAGTATTGTCAAATTTACCATATTCACTTGGCCTACCCATGAGCACTTAATGTTTTTCCAATTGATTAGGTCTGATTTTATTTGTGTGGAAAGTGTTTTGTAGTTTAGTTCATATAGTTTCTGACTTTTCCTTGGCAGATAGATTCCCAAATATTTTATCCTATCATCTGTTATTTGAAATGGAATTTCTTTATGTATCTCTTGCTGCTGAACTTTGTTGGTAATATATAAAAATGCTGATGATTTATGTGGATTAATTTTGAATCCTGCTACTTTGGTAAAGTTGTGAATTGTTTCTAGTAGTTTTTTAGTTGAGAATCTAGGGTTCTCTTCGTATATCATCATTTCATCTCCGAAGAGTGATGATTTGGTTTCTTCATTACCTACTCTGATTCCTTTTATCTCTTTTTCTTCTCTTATTGCTAAAGCTAACATTTCTAATACAATATTAAATAGTAATGGTGACAGTGGACAGCCTTGTTTCACTCCTGATCTTATTGGGAATGGTTTTAGTTTGTCTCCATTACATATGACGCTTGCTGATGGTTTTAAATACATGCTACTGATAATTTTAAGGAAAGCCCCATGTATTCCTATACTCTCTAGTGTTTTTAATAGGAATGGGTGTTGGATTTTATCAAATGATTTTTCTGCATCTATTGAGATAATCATATGGTTTTTGATACTTTGGTTATTAATATAATTAATTATGCTGATAGTTTTCCTAATATTGAACCAGCCCTGCATCCCTGGTATAAATCCTACTTGGTCATAGTGTAGTATCCAGGGCATGACTTTCTGTAATCTCATTGCTAATATCTTATGTAAAATTTTTGCATCAATATTCATTAGGGAAATGGGTCTATAGTTTTCTTTCTGTGTTTTCACCCTACCAGGTTTAGCTATCAGCACCATATCGGTCTCATAGAAGAAATTTGGCAATATACTTTTTGGCCCTATTTTATCAAATAGTTTGTATAGTATTGGAATTAATTGCTCTTTGAATGTTTGGTAGAATTCACATGTAAATCCATCTGGCTCTGGAGATTTTTCTTATGTAGTTGGTTAATAACTTGTTTTATTTCCTTTTCTAATATGGGGCTATTTAAATAGTTTATATCCTCTTCTGTTAACCTGGGCAATCTATATTTTTGTAGATATTCCTCCATTTCATTTAGATTACCAAACTTACTGGCATAAAGTTGGGCAAAGTAACTCCTAATTATTGCTCTAATTTCCTCTTCATTGGAGGAAAGTTCTCCCTTATCATTCTTGAGACTAACAATTTGATTTTCCTCTTTCCTTTTTCTTATCAAATTAACTAAGCACTTATCTATTTTGTTGGATTTTTTGTAGAACAAAGTGTTAGTTTTATTTCTTAATTCAATAGTTTTCTTATCAATTTTATTAATTTCTCCTTTTATTTCTATAATTTCCAATTTTTTATTTAATTGAGGGTTTTTAATTTGTTCTTTTTCTAATTTTTTTTAATAATAAGCCCAATTCGTTGATCTTTCTTTCTCTATTTTATGCAAGTAAGCATCTAGAGATATAAAATTGCCCCTTATAACCACTTTGGCCGTATCCCACGAATTTTGGTATGTTGTCTCCTTATTGTCATTCTCCTGGATGAAAATTATTGATTGTGTCTATGATTTGCTCCTTCACCCATTCATTCTTCAGTATTAGATTATTTAATTTCCAATTAACTTTTGGTTTGTTTTCTCCTGGCCTTATACTGCATGTGATTTTTATTGCATCATGATCTGAAAAAGATATATTTACTATTTCTGCCTTTCTGCATTTGATTTTGAGATTTTTATGCCCTAACACATGGTCAATTTTTCTATGAGCTCCATGAACTGCTGAGAAAAAAGTAAACTCCCTTCTGTCTCCATTCAATTTTCTCCATAGATCAATCATACCTAACTTTTCTAAAAATTGATTTATCTCCCTAGTTTCTTTCTTGTTTATTTTGTGATTTGATTTATCTAATTCTGAGAGAGCAAGGTTGAGATCCCCCACAACTATAGTTTGGCTATCTATTTCTTCTTGCATCTCTCTTAATTTCTTCCCTAGGAATTTGGATTCTATTGCACTTCGTGCATATATATTTAGTATTGATATTGCTACATTACCTATGGTACCCTTTAATAAAATATAGTTTCCTTCCTTACCTCTTTTGATTAGATCTATCTTGGCTTTTATTTGATGTGAGATAAGGATTGCTACCCCTGCTTTTTTTTGTTCAGCTGAAGTATAATAGGTTCTACTCCAGTCTTTTACCTTCATCCTATATGTGTCATTATGTTTTAGATGTGTTTCTTGTAAACAACATATTGTGGGATTCTGGTTTTTAATCCAGTCTGCTATCTGCTTCTGCTTTACGGGAGAGTTCATCTCATTCACATTCACAGTTAGAATAACTAATTCTTTATTTCCTGCCACCTTATTTACCCAAGTTATGTTTTTCCCTTTCCTTTCCCCTTTCTCCCTTCCCCCCTCCTCAGTACTTTGCTTTTGATGACCCCTTCCCCCAAACAATCCCACACTCTTTGGATACCCTTCCCCCTTTTTTTTTTCTCCTTTCCTCTGATTCTTCTATTTTCCCTTCTATTAGTTTATCCCTTTCTTTTCCTCATTTCCCTCCCTCTTCCCTCTAGCAACAGACATGTTTCTATGTGAAATCAAGTGTCTGATATACACTTTTAGAACCCAACCTGATGAGAGTAAGATTTACACAATGCTCTTTTCCCTCCCTCCCCTCTTTCTCTCAATTTTATTAGGTTTTTCTTTGCCTCTTCAAGAGATTTTACCTTGTTTTTACCTCCTTTTTTTCAGATCTTGTTTTACCATTTTTTCCCTCTTTTCCCCTGGTATGACAACCTTTCTCCCTCTAGTTTTCTTTTCCATATTATCAATGTAATATCTAGTTAATTATACCCCCAAACTTTAAGTATTTCCATAGTAGAAATAAAGTTCTCAAGAGTCCTTTCCTTTTAACCTTTTTATGCTTGTCTTGAGTTCTGTGTTTGGAGGTCAAATTTTTTGTTCAGATCTGGTCTTTTCATTAGAAATAGGTGAAATTCACTTATATCATTAAAGGACCATCTTCTTCCCTGGGGGATAATGCTCATTCTAGTTGGATAGGTTATTTTTGGCTGTAATCCAAGTTCCTTTGCCTCTCAGAATATCTGGTTCCACGCCCTTCGATCCTTCAATGTGGAGGCTGACAAATTGTGTGTGATTCTAATTATTGATCCTCAGTATTTGAATTGTTTCTTTCTAGCTGCTAGCAGAATCTTTTCCTTGGTGCCATAGTCCTGAAATTTAGCCACGATATTCCTTGGGGTTTTAATTTTGGGGTCTCTTTCAGGAGGTGATCGATGTATTCTTTCAATGGTTATTTTGCCTTCTGGTTCTACAGTTTTAGATTTTTTTTTTCATCATGACTTTCAGGAAGTCCAACAATCCTTAGATTGTCTCTCCTAGATATATTTTCCAAGTCAGTTGTTTTTCCTAGGAGATATTTCATATTTTCTTTTAATTTTTCATTTTTTTGCTTTTGTTTGACTGATTCTTGAAGTCTTATTGAGTCATTGGCTTGAATTTGTTCAATTCTTATTTTTAAAGTGTTGTTTTCTTCAGTTACCTTTTAAAGCTCCTTTTGTAACTGGCCAATTGAATTTTTTTGTTCATTGCACTCTTTTTCCACTTCACTAATTTTATTTTGCAATAAATTGGTGTCTTTTTCATATCTCTTTTCCAGGGCATCATATCCTTCTTGCAAGATATTGTATCCTTCTTGCACTGATTTCAATTTATTTTCCCGTTTATCCTCCCGCTCTCTTTTGAGGTTCTTAATGCAATCTTCCAGAAAGGCCTTTTAAAAAGGGCACCAGTGATGGTCCTTGCTGACTTCCTCTGGAGTTTTCTCTAAAGGAACCTCAGGATCTGGGGTCTGCCCCTCTTTCTCTTCATAGAAGTTGTTTATGGTGAGAGCTCTCTTCTGCTTCTTCATTTTTTAGACAATGTGGAGGTCTGTTTAAGGCTAGAGACATGGTGGCTGTGGTAATTTGTCCTGGGGAACTTTGGTGAATTAACTTAAGATGCTGTGCATGTGGGGGCTAGGTCTAAGTCCGAATTACTCCTTAAACAAGGCAAGTCTGCCAGAACACATCCCCCCAATCAGGGCAGAGTGTCCTGAGTACCTCAAATAAATTCCAGGTCTTTGGATTTTGGAGTTTGGAGTTTCTGCCACACTGAATTGAGTCCCACCCTCACTTCTGGCTTGTACCGAGATCACTGTTTATTCCTCTGTCCGAGTTAAACAAACCTGATATGAAGTTCTTCAGAGAAATCAGAAAGCAGTGTCCAAATATTTCTGGATACTGGATTCCTTGACTTGAAGATCAGTTCAGGGGCTTTTTTTATTGTTGATTTGATAGAAGATCAGAGGAGAACACAGAAAGTCACATTTTCACTCTGCTATCTTGGCTCCCCCCCCCATAGAATAAAATTTATGAATTTTCTACTTATATCTATAATATTCCCTGATCTTTCAGCATTATTACCATTTGAAGGGAAAAATAATATTGAAGAGAATCACCTGCTCAGGTAAGGCTAGGCAATAGGATTTGAAGATGTCAAATGCAAAGAATTCTCTTTCCAAGGAGAGTAAACGTAGGAATGGGTTGGCAGACTTCTTTGTTTCTCCAGGATTAGTCAAGGTATGAAAAGTGAATGAGTGATATTATGGTGTAGTTGCAAGAATAACTGACACAAAATTAGGATTGCTGCTCACTAATCTTACTCTGCCACTGACTAGTTGCATAAACATTGGCTTATCATTCTCTTTTTAATGGGAGATTTACAGAATTCTAGAGCCAGAAGAAATATTATCTAGTTTAACCTTTCCTTCCTGATTCCAGGAAAGAGTAGGAATTTCCTTAAGACTAAATAGGAAGTAAATAATAAAATGAGGATTTGGATTCAGGTCTAGTAACTCTAACATCAGTATTTATATCATTGAACTCAGATGCCTTTTAGTTTTATTCATAGATAAAATCAATGAGGAATTTGTTCTGATGTTCCTTCTGACTAAAATTCTCTGTCTAAATTTTAAATTAAATGACACTGAACTCTGGCACATTATTTCATCTTTTTCCCAACTCCACATTCTCTGAGCAACATATGCTTATTCCCTTTCACAGTACTGGAACTCAGCAGAGCCACCCTGTTATGCTCAACTCAATCTTACCCTTTTTATCAGTTCCTCTTGTACCAATCATATATTTTCAGAAGTACATATCACCTTGCCTAAGATGACATAAAAAGAAAGTGATATATTTTGGAAAATTTGGGAAAACTGGGACACCAATGCATTGTTGGTGGAGTTGTGAAGTGATCCAACCATTCTGGAAAGTAATTTGGAAAATGTCCAAAGGACTATAAAGCTGTGCATCTCTTTGATATAGCAGGGTCATTAATTGATTTATACTCAAAATAGATTATAAAAGAAAGAAAAGGACCCACATGTGAGGAAATGATTGTAGTAGTCCTTTTTGTTGTGGCAAGGCCCTGGAAATTGAGTGGATGCCCATCCATTGGGGAATATCTAGATAATGTGATGCAATGTTAATTATTGTTCCATAAGAAATGTTGAGCAACCTGATTTCAAAAAAGCCTGCAAAGACTTACATGACCTGATGCTGAGTGAAGCAAGCAGAAATAAGAGAATACTGTAGACAGTAATAAGATTATATGATAATCAGTATGATGGAAGTAGCTCTTTTCAACAAAGTGTTAAGTGAAGGCAATTTCAGTAGTCTTGAGATAGAAAATGACATTCATATGGCATCCAGAGAGAAAAGTATGGAGAGTGAATGTGGCTCAAAGTATAGTATTTTCACTTTTATTTACTTGTTTTTTTCTTTCTACTGGTTTTTCTCCTTTTGGTCTGATTTTTTTTTTGTGTGCAACATAGACAACTATGGAAATATATTTTAAAGAACTGCACATATTTAACTTATATCAAATTACTTGTTATATTGAGCAAAGGTGAGATGAAGGAGTGAGAAAAATTTGGAACACAGAGTTTTGCAAAAATTGATGTTGAAAACTATATGTATATTTGTAAAATACAATACCATTGAAAATTAGAAACAAAAAATGAATGTTGAAAATTATCTTTATATTATTTGGAAAAATAAAATACTATTGGGAAAATGTTTTACTAATATAAATTGGATAATGTTATATTATTTTGCAAAGATTGATGTTACAGTATATACATATTTAAATTATGACATTTCACTGAATAGTATACCTAATATTGCAAAATGTATTTTATTTCTGATAATTACTATCATTGGCATGTTCTTTTATGAACAATATTTTTATTTTTTTTCTATTTTTAGTTAAGATTTTTTTTCTATTTTTAGTTGTTATTTCTATTTTTAGTTAAGATTTTTAGTTCTTCAACTATACAAATAAAAATAAGAAATTGTTTTTCTCTTTTCATGAAAAGTATATATCAAGTATATATCACCTCTCTTAATACAGATTAATAATCTTATTTTCCTAATATATTTGAGTAAAATAAACTTTTGAAAGGAATCCTTGAAAGAATATTTTCTTTTTAGTCAGTTTTAGTCATTTATTAAGTACCTACTCTATGCAAAATTTGTATTCAGCAGGGAGATTTTTACTGAAGGTCCAAAAGCAAATATCTTCTCTCAAGGAACTCACAGTCTTTTGGGGGACAGCTTGCCAACAAAAGTTTATAAACAAATTATTTTCTGGAATAAATTGTAAATTATCAACAGAGGGAAGGCTCTAAAATTAAGAAGGATGAACAAAGTCTTCTTGGATTGAATTGTAAGAATCCAAGAAAGTTCCAGACTGCTGGCTCTTCAAGTTTTATTAGTATTTTAGAGACTTTTCAGTCATAATGAATATAAGCAGGAGCCATTTTGGCTTTGGCCAGCAGCCCTGAGAGTCTTCTCCTATATTCATTTATTTATGTATGTATATATATATATATATATATATATATTGACCAAGTGAAAGAGAAGATTCTTTGCCTCAATACCTATCTTTAATCTCTGAATGGCTGTGGTCTCAGTCAAATTTTAGCTTAAAAAGGCCAAGGTCTTGGGGCAGCTAGGTGGCATAGTGGATAGAGCATCAGCCCTGAAGTCAGGAGGACCTGAGTTCAAATATGATCTCAGACACTTAACATTCCCTAGCTCTGTGACCCCTGGGCAAGTCACTTAACCTCAATTGCCTCCACAAAAAGCAAAAAAAAAATAATAAAAAGGCCAAGGTCTCTCAATACATCCAGGGCGATCTCTAGTCATCCTGATCCATATCTGGTCACTGGACTCAGATGTCCCCGGAGGGAAAAGTGACACAGATGACCTTGTCCACCCCTCCCTCACTTAACTCCTAGTCAATTGCATGTGGTGGTATCCCCTCCCTGATGTCAGGGTCCTCCTTGAGAACAAAGGACAAACAACATCAAAAACATCTGCCTCATAAGAACTAATGAAAAAAAAAAGAAGGTGGTGGAGAATGGGCAGCTAGATGGCAAAGTGGATAGAGCATCAGCCGTGAAGTGAGGAGGGCCTGAATTTATTAAATGCAGCCCTGGTTGTGACCCAGGGAAGTCACTTAACCTCCAATTACCTAACCAAAACCAATAAAGAGAACTTCTGACTTTTAACTATCATGAAAATTGAAAAAAATGTGGATTTTTAAGAGCTTAACTTTGTTCTCAATTACTAGGTGGCACAGTGAATAGAGCACAAACTTTAAATAAGGAAGTCACATTTTCATGAATTTAGTCTGAGACTTAACTAGTTGTTAGTCACTGGGCAAAAGTCACAACACTATTTGCCTCAGTTCCTCATTTGTAGCTGGTCAAAAAAATGGTCAGCTACTGCAATATTCTTGCAAAGCAAAACCCAAATGGGTCACAAAGAATTAGACACGACTAAAAAGTGACCGAACAAGAAGTTGCATTACTTCCCAAAACAGACTCTATTCAAGTCTCATCAATCTTCATAATGTCAGATTGCTGGTCAGCAACTTAAATGATACTACTTGTCAAGCACAGATACTATTTAGACAGGCTGAGCAAACAAGTACATCAGCAGCCCCTGAGAATATTGCTATGGAGTTACCAGTCTCCCCATTACACCCAAATCTTATATTTTCTGGGGAACAATTGTGTTCTAATCTAATGTGTCCACTGAATCAGGACTTAGAAGCAGAATAAGTAACAAGAGTTACTCAGAGTACAAACATGAATTAGTAAATATAACCATAACTATAATTTATATATCACTCTTATATGCAAAGTGCTTTATAATTACTATCTTATTTGAGACTCACAATAACCCTGGGAATCAAGTACTAATATTATACACATTTTACAGGTAAGGAAATAGAGGCAAACAGAAGTTAAGCCATTTGCCTAAGATCATAGAGCTAGTAAGCAGCTGAAGCTGAATGTCACCTTCAATTTTCCTGACTCTAGGAATGTGTACAATCCACTGGGCAAACCAGGTGCCCTTAGAACAAGTAGTTTTATTTCTATGTGGGAAAGGGAATGCTAAGTACTAAAGAATCATGGAATGGTTCCATTTGGT
This sequence comes from Myrmecobius fasciatus, assembly GCA_023553655.1. Lineage (NCBI taxonomy): Eukaryota > Metazoa > Chordata > Mammalia > Dasyuromorphia > Myrmecobiidae > Myrmecobius > Myrmecobius fasciatus. The sequence continues at coordinate 6,942 of JAJPUD010021340.1, read as the reverse complement.
CAAGAGTCTCAGGCTAATGCCCCATTGAGATATTGGCAAAGAGTTTATTTGTGAAATGTGTATATTAGCAAATTTATATTGTCTTTATTGATTGCTCTTTTTCTTTCTTTACAATTTATATCTTCCTGTGTAGCTCTTTCTCTCTTAGTGCATCTGCTCCATTTTCTGCCTTTCCTGTTGGTGCCATTGCAGCTGTGAGTTTCCTGGTAACATATATATCTTGGCTCAGGAGAGAAGGTGTCAAATGCCTTTTGAGGAACACCAAGATCCTGTATTAAAGGGAAAAACACAAAAGAAGAACTCCACCCCAAAGATAAGACTTGATTTGGAGTCTGTGACTTCACAGCCTGGTGAGTGGGAGTATATCCCTCTCATCAGTCATATTTACCCTCAAAGGTTAACAAGAAAAAAAAAAAGCCATAGGGCTAAGATTGTTCATTTCCATCTCCACATACAGACACACAATTATGGATCAACACCCATTTAAATCAATCTTAATGGTATTAAGAGAAGAAAGGGTGAAGAGGGAAGACTCCCTTATTATGAATCTCTTTTGAGATGTTATACAAGGAACACTTACACTTGTAAATGTTCTATTTCTATTCTACCATGACATGTTGGACTGGAGTGTGAGGTAAATGTCTAATTGTATAACTGTGAAATAAAATAGGTTATTCATTTAAATCAAATAAATATTTGTAACTTAGATTTGCCTAATGAAAACCAAAAAGAGAACTTCTTACTTTTAATTATCATAAAAATGGAAAAAAGGTGGATTTTTAATAAAAGATGTTCAATTAGGAATATCTTCTCCCTAATGGAACATAAATATTCTTCCAGTTTATTTTAAAAATGCTAATAATTGTATTTTCATGAAAAATTCTACACCAAAATTTTTATCATTTAGTTATCTTCTTATATTTGTTCTAAACCCTTTTGTAATCATTCATGATGGACTAAATTCAAATTTACTTGAATTCATTGCATGCAGAACTGAAGTGTACCTATCTGAATACTGATATCATTTTGATCAATGCCCTTAGGATACATATATAGCACATTTTTAGAAAGGGTTTTAAATATTTTAAGGATGTAGCTTTTTGGTAGATCAATAAATTCCCTGTAGTTATATAATATTTGTTTAGAGTCTGCTTCATCAACCTTAGCTATTTTTTCCCCACAGCTGTGTCTCACATGAATTTTTTATTTGGAAACTATATCTCCTGGAGGACAGTGTGAGATGATCTTGCATTATGCAAAATAAAGCCCATTTTCTTTTTCCATGAGCATCTGTTTCATTATAAAATTAAATGCCGGTATTTTGTTAGCAATATGCTTGTATGTATGTGTGTGTTTGTATACACTTACATGTACACTCCCCACCCTTAAGCAGCTAGGTGGCACAGTGGATAGAGCACCAACCCTGAAGCCAGGAAGACCTGAGTTCAAATTTGGTCTCAGGCACTTAACATTTCCTAGCTGTGTGACCCTGGGCAAGTCACTTAACCCCAATTGTGTCAGCAAACAGACAAACAAACAAAAAAAAACATTCATGTGTGTATATGTGTCTATATACATATACATACATATACATATACATATACATACATATATATATAGACGCATATATCAGTAAAACTTATACATGTCTTTATTCTCAAAACAATTTCAAACTGTCAGTATCTGTATATATATAAAACATTTTATATATTATATTCTAAAGATGAACACTTTGATCAAAATAAACACATCATAAATATTGCCTATAAATATCTTTATATGTTTAAGTAATTTGTAATCCTAAAAATAACTGAATTAATATGAAACCCTTTCCTCATCAGAGTTATAAAATGCCACATTATAGAAATAATAACCTATGGATCAGAAATAATTTAAAAGTCAAGTAAAATGCTTACCTTGAATAATCATCCTTACTCTCTTTAAATACCATGTCACACTCTTCTCTCCTCAAAAGTAAAGAAAACAATATAATATTCAAGTTTTGTTTTATTCTATTTGACCCAGTTCATCTTTATAAATTCCTATTGTGTGCAAAGTACTATTATAGTTGTTAAAAAATCAAAATAGTTAACATCAGAGTTGGATCAGTGAATAGAAATTGAAGAGAGATAATTTTATATTTCATGGATGAACTTCTTAATAATTAGATATAGCAAAAAAAGGAATGGACTAACTTAGACATAGTGTGGTTCTTCCTTTCTGGTTTTTTTAGTAGAATTAAGATGGTTACTTATCAGAAATACTTTAATCTTGTTCAGGTAGTAGATGGACTAGATCATGACTTTCAACTTGTGTGTGTGTGTGTGTGTGTGTGTGTGTGTGTGTATGTGATGGATTGTTTTGGTTGTCTAGGTATGTATTGTCAAATTCAAATAGAGTCTGATCCCTGTGGATTAAATATTGACTTAGAAAATGGCAAATATTTTTGTTATTTTATATATAAATCTAGATACATCTATCTATATAATTTTATATAGGTATAACATTTCATATATTATGACATTCAAAAGATGAATACTTTGATCATTGAAATTCATAATTGAAGAAAATGCTAAATTTTAGTAAAAGTCATGTTGCTTTCTTTCTGTGAATAAAGTTAAAATTTCCTTGATCAATATTGTTCTTGATTTATTGATTTGTGTTACATGCTTGTGTTACATACTCTTTAACATACGCTTTATATACTCTTTAACACAGTATCCAAATTTGAGAAAAATAATACACATAAATAATTATGAGAAGAAAAAAATGACCCAGCCCAAAATGCTATTAGAACAAACATGAAAGGAGAATCCAAATTATTTGCTGAAGTGAATATTGAAATGAGTGGATCTTGGAGTCTAAATAAGGACAAGCTTGGTATATTTTCCCACAATTGTACTCAAAACCTAGATAGGCTTTTTAATACAACTTGTCTTTCTTCCTGTTGGCTGGATGGAGTATCATTGCATCACCCACCTTTTCTTCTGATTATGTCATGTCTTCTCATGATGAACCATAAAGTAGTTCTAAAGATATTCAAGTGTCTCTATATTAATGCTAAGACCAAATCCACATTCCTATGTTTAATATTGACAGCCCTTCAGATTCTGACTTTAACTTGCATGTTATTTTCAATTCCCTATAACATGCTGTATGGTTCAATTAAATCATACTCTTTCTTATTCCTCACATAAGACATTTTATCCCCCATATTTGTGTTTTTCCACACTCTATCCTCCATACCTGGAATGTATTTTCTTCTTAGCTTCACATCTTAGAATCCTCTAGTTCCCTTCAAAGATAAGTTCAAACAACATCCTCTCCATAAGCATTTTCTTGTCCTTTTTTCACTACTTGCTAGTGATCTCCTCCATATAAATTATCTTGTATTTATATTGTATTGTATTGTAAAATATATATTTTGCTGACTCAGATGATAACAAATTTCGTCTTCATAAAAATGTAAATATTTGAGAGAGACATTTCCTTCTTTTTTCTTTGTATCTCTGGACCCTAGAATGGAGTCTGGCCCATAATAGATGATATATAAATGCTTATTGATTTATTTATAGATTGACAAGTTATTGTCTCTGCTTCTCCTTTATACTTGTTTCCAGTAAAAACTTGTTCAAACAAGCCTATTTGTGTGTTAGCTTAGCATTTTCTCAAGTTCCAAGACTTTGATACTATATTCAGATGCTTTAATTACCCCTGTCCTCACAAATGGGCCTAGAAATCGATGGAAGATCATGGGCTAACCTCATATTGTTGGTCAACATTTTCACTTTCCCTTGGATATGATCTTTTTTGTTGCTCCTTCTTCAGGAACAACACAGATGAGATGAAGTAGGCTTTAGGGAGTATGATAGCGAGATTTCATCACTCTCTTCTAGAGAAGATTTAGTACTGCTAACTGACTCTGAAGTAAATGACCTAACCTATGCATCTTCCCAGTGTACTTGTCCTCTGAATCTAGTTTAGCTTTTTTAATGTTCAAAGGGTTTTCTTTTTTCCAAAAGTGTTACTAGATTACCATAAGAAAGTATTTAGTCCTTATACTCAGGCCTGCAAATTCATTCTCTCTTTTTCTCTCTGTTTTTCTCCGTTTCTCTCTTTTTTTCTCTGTTTCTCTCTCTCTCTCTCTCTCTCTCTCTCTCTCTCTGTATGTCTGTCTGTCTCTCTGTCTTTGTCTCTGTCTCTGTCTCTCTCATTGTGTCTCTCAGTTTCTGTCTTTGTCTCTGTCTGTCTCTGTCTGTCTCTATATTTCTGTGTCTCTATCTCTCTCTGTCTCTCCATGTGTTTATGAGGAGAGACAGCTACACAAAGAAAGTATATCTTAGATAAGGAGTGCAATATCAAGAAACTGGCTGATCTCCCTGAGAATCTCTCCTTTACTCCTATAATGCAGTAAATATCTCTGTATCTTCCAAATTATTTGAGGAGGCAGAAATGATTCATAAAATGATAAATGTAGACCCTAGGAAATAGTGATATTCCTATTCCCGGGCATACTCACTTAAGATTAGGCAGGTGAATAGAGATGTCCATGATATAAAGGGATAGTTTGCAGTAATACTACTACAATAAGGAAGCATATATTTCTTCCCGATATTGATATTGTACGATACAGCTCCAGTCACTCCATTTTAATGATGGTTATGAAAGAAACACTGGACATGCATAAAATTTAATAAATCATTATGAGTGACACATAAGACTCTATTTAACACATACTATATAAGAAGTGTCAGAATATAGAATTAAAAATAGAGACAAACTGCTGCAAAACTAGTCATTAAATAAATCAGAAAACAGTAAAATTAAATGAAAATTACTTTTTGTTTATTTGTGATTCATGTATGAGGAAAATATGATTATGAGATGATGAAATAGTAAATTCATGAAAATTCTACAGAAAACTTAAAAAAATTTATAATTGAATATTCTACATCTTTTTTTCCTTACTTTTTTTGAGATAGTTGGGGTCAAGTGATTTGTCTAAGTTCATATAGCTAAGAAGCGTTAAGTGCCTGAGGCTATAGTTGACCTCAGGTCCTCCTGACTTCAGGGCCAGTCCTCTATGCACTGAGCAATATAGCTACTCTTGTATCTCCTTTTCTTCATGTATTCTATTTTCTTCAGCTACTCAACTCGTTACTTATAAAGAACAGAGAGAAACACAGGGAGACAAACACACAAACTCAGACAGAGAGAGACAGTGACAAAGACAGTGAGACAGAGACAGCAAGAGAGAGAGAGAGAGAGAGAGAGAGAGAGAGAGAGAGAGAGAGAGAGAGAGAGAGAGAGAGAAAGGGAGGGAGAGAGGGGGAGAGAGGATTCATTTAAACAAAATAACAATAATAAAAAATAACAGTGACACAGTATGAAGTCTTCAATTTCCACATTCCTAACTCCTCTTTTCACAAAGAAAGGAATGAAACACATTGTTATATCTCTCAATATAATTACACAACCCTAGTTTTTTTAATGTTTTTCAGTTTAGTGTTGTATAATCTTTTTATGCTTTTTTTCCCCTAATTCTGCTTACTTTTAAAGAAACTTCCTGGCATATTTATTGGTTTAGAGGTCTTGAAACTAGTTTTTTTTATTCTATTTATTTTACTTAAAACTACTTTATGGCTTTCTCTTATTTTGAAGGTCATTGGTATCTCATGTGAAATGAATATCAATTTAAGAAATTAGAATATTGTGGATTAGAGAAAATTTGAGTTAGGCATAGGTCTTAGTTTATATTAGGAGGACTTTTGTGAAAAAGTGAATAGAATTGTTCTATGTAGATGGAGAGACCAAAGGTTACATGAATTTTTTCCCTTTCACAATATATTTGAACACACATTTTTTATGAATCATGTTGGGAGAGAAAAATCAGAGCAAAGGGAAAATCTATGGGAGAAATTTTTTTTTACATATTTCCAAACTTATCATTGTTGTGCAAGAAAAATCTTATCTACACAAACGATATATCAGATAAAGGAAACACAATGTAAGCAAACATCAATCAAGGAGTATGAGAATGTTATGTTGTGGTCCACATTTCACATCCCTCTCTCTGAGTGTATATGGCTTTCTTCAGTGAACAATTGGAGGTTGTTTGAAACATTTCATTGTTGAAGAGAGCCATGTCCATCAGAATTGATCGTCATATACTACTGTTGTTGCCGTGTATAATGATCTCCTGGTTCTGCTCATTTCACTCAGCATCAGTTCATGTAAGTCTCTCCAGGCCTCTCTGAAATCATCTTGCTGGTCATTTCTTACAGAACAATAATATTCCATAATATTCATATATCATAATTTATTCAGCCATTCTCCAATTGAAGGCCATCTATTCAATTTCCAGTTTCTAGCCACTACAAAAAGGGTTGCCACAAACATTCTTGCACATGTGGGGCCTTTTCCTTCCTTTATGATTTCTTTGGGATATAAGCCCAATAAAAACGCTGCTGGGTCAAAGGGTATGCACAGTTTGATAACTTTTTGAGCATAACTCCAAATTGTTCTCCAGAATGGCTGTATCCGTTCACATCTCCACCAACAATGCATCAGTGTTCCAGCCTTCCCACATCCCCTCCAACATTCATCATTAACTTTTCCTGTCATTTTAGCCAATCTGACAGGTGTGAAGTGGTATCTCAGGGTTGTCTTGATTTGCATTTCTCTGATCAATAGTGATTTGGAGCACCTTTTCATATGACTATAAATAGTTTTAATTTCATACTCTGAAAATTGTCTGTTCATATCCTTTGACCATTTATTGATTGGAGAATGGCTTGAATTTTTATAAATATGAGACAATTCTCTATATATTTTAGAGATGAGACCTTTATCAGAACCCTTAAATGTAAAGATGATTTCCCAATTTATTGCTTCCCTCCTAATCTTGTCTGCATTGATTTTGTTTGTACAAAAACTTTTTAA
>JAJPUD010021339.1:0-23206 GCA_023553655.1 Myrmecobius fasciatus | reverse complement strand
AGAGAACATTATACACAGCAACAAGACTATACGATGATCAATTTTGATGGACATGGTTCTCTTCAACAATGATGTGATTCAAACCAGTTGTGCTGCGATGAAGATAGTCATATACATCCAGAGAGAGGCCTGTGGGAACTGAGAGTGAACCACAACACAGCATTTTAACGCTTTCTGTGAATATTTCCATGCATTCTGTTTTCCTTCTTAGGTTGTTTTTTTTTCTTCTTCTCTTTCTAGATCTGATGTTTCTTGTGCAGTAAGATAACTGTATAGATATGTATACATGTATTGTATTTATCATATAATTTATCCTATCTAGCATGTATTAGATTACCTGTCATCTAGGGGTGGGGGGTAGGGGGAGGGAAAGGAAAAGCTTGGGAAAAAAAAAGTTTTTTTTTTGCAAAGGTCAATGTTGAAAGGTCACTCATATGTTTTGCAAATAAAAAGCTTTATTAAAAAAAAACCATTGATAATTTGTGAGAGAGTTGTTTGAATTGAAGAATGAAGTTAGGAGGCAGAGTAGAGAAGTTTTTGGAAGAGAGTAAGGGGAGAAGTGCAGGTACCTATTATACATGAGTTTCTCAAGGCTTTTAGCAAAGAGAGGAAGGAGAAACATGGGATGATAGCTTCTTAGGATGGCAGGATGAAATGAGGGAGCAGTCCTAGGCATGTTTGTAGGCAGCAGCAAAGGAACCAGGAGATATGGAGAGACTGAAGATAAGAGAGAAATTGGCGCTTACACTGAGGCCATGTGTTGGGAAAGACAAGGGGGGCGGGTCAGGATCAAGTGTGCATGTAAAGTGGTTGTCCTTTATAGGGAAAAGAGATGTTTCCATTTGAGATAGGAGTAAAAGAGGAAATAATGGTGAAATGTCTGAGTAGTGTGAGATGAGGAGCAGGGGATAAGAGGAAGCTCTCAGCAAGTGGTCTTCAGTTTTTTCATTGAGTATGAGGCAATGTCCTTAGTTGCAAGGATGGGAGAATAGGGTACTCTGAGAGGCATGAAGACAGAAGAACAAATTTGCAATAGCAGCTGTGGTGAGTGGGGTACATAATCTATTAGGGATTGCTTTGTCATAATGAGGGTCCAATTGAGATTATGTAACATATTTATAACAGACTCAATCAGCATAATTTCATGATTTCCTTTTGCTTAATTCAGCACTAAAAAGGAGCAGAGAAGGTATGTGGTGGGAATGATCTAAGGTTGGGGCTTGGAAAAGTCTGATCAGTGATTTGACAGGTGCATAAGGGACTGAGTGTAAAGGATAGTATAGATCTGAACCAACTTGCCAGTGGGTCAAGATAGGGAAAGAGGGTGATAAACTGAGAAAGAACTAAGGGATAAAGAAAATGAATGTCACAGGGAGGACAAAGAATATGGATAAGGATCAAAAGGCAGGGAAAGACAATAATTAAAGCTTATGAAATAATAAAGGAATTTTATAGTTTACAAACAAGGAAGTGGAACACTTTTGGGTGGCAGCAAGATCAAGGATATAATCATGTCCATTAGCTGAGGTGAAATGAGGGAGTGAGTCATGGAAATTGAATAAATTGAGGTACTGGGAAGTTAGTGTAACTAGTGGCAATATTAATAGATGTATGTCAGAGTTTCCTAGAATGAAGACAAGTATTTGGGGTAGAAAGACTGTGAGCTAGAACTTATTGAGGTAAGGTGAAGAATGTCTTGGAGTTGGTGGATAATGGCTACTAAAATCTGAATTGATAAATTTGGATAGGTGAACCTCAAAGGAGGAGAGATTATATAGTGAAGGTGGTAAAAGAAGAGAGAGTCTGGAAGTGACACTGGGAAGCAAGGAATATTCCAAATCCCCTACCGTGACTAGTGAGTCTGGGGATGGGAGAGAGCAAAATGAATAAAAATACAATCAGTCCTGGAAGGGGCAGCCAGAGAAGCAAGGTCATGAGGGAACCATGCTGAAGAGCTGAATGATTGAAGGAGTGAAAAAGGAAAGAGTTTCAGGTGAAAAGGATTTAGCCCTTTCAAGCTGTCCTTGACCCCCTACTTTGATCCTCTATTCAGGATTGGCATTCCTGGGCAGAATCCCACATTTTAAAGTTGTTTCCTCCCTCTCCCCAGTAGCTTTTGTTGGAAATACAGATATCACTGAACTTGAGACATATAGCCAGTGACTCGATGAGGTTCTCTCTTCAGGTGACTTTGGGTATCTTATATTAAGGCACCCAGCACTTTCTTAGGGATTTAAGTGAACACAAAGGTATAGAGGGAGAACCATACAATGCAGGGAATAGTTACAATTACAGTAATTAACCATAAAGAAACTTAAATCATTTTTGTGTTTCTGTCTACCTGTCTTTATCCTTCTCTGTCTCTCTATGTTCTTTCTTCTCTCTTCTGCCTGAAGGCAGTCTCATAATGGTAGATAGGTTGTGGAGTCTATAGGGTTGTCATTCTCTCCTCATTCTTCAGCCACTGTAGCTTGATAACAAACACATTGTTCCAGTGCCCTCTTGGCTCTGTCTTTAAAGTGTTTGAAGACTGAAATCTAGAATCATAGAGATAGAAGGAACATTAGAGATGGTCTGGTCTGATCCCCTTATTGTCTTTAGCAAGAATCCAGACTCTTCTTCCCAAATTCTGTTATGGCTTCTGTCTCTACTTAGCTGTGTGACCCTGGGCAAGTTACCTTATCCTGTTTGCCTCAGTTTCTTCATCTGTAAGATGGGCTAGAGAAAGAAATGGCAAACCATTTTAGTACCTTTGCCAGGAAAACCCCAAATAGTATCACTAAAAGTCAGACATGACTGAACAGCAACATCAGCAACAACAATAACAAAATATATTAGCATTGAAATGAGTGATTTAGTATTTAGCAATCCCTTTTCTATATCTATGTGAAACTGTAGCACATTGTCCACCTTTACTTGGCGAATGTGGAATTGAAGAAACATTGTCCATTTATGTTTTTGCTCAGTGAGTTAGTGAATATTGTGGTTTCAGATCCATGCAGATATGGTGGCTAGGTTGCATAGGAGTGATAAATGGTAAGCTAGGGTTAATTTCCTAGTTAATATCTGTGCTCATCTTGTTCTAATTTCCCCATCTTTCCTTTCTCCTAAGGAGTCCCTTTGGTTTATGAGTACTGAAGAAAACATCTTCTGTTTCTACTTCTCCTGACCCTAGTGCACATTTCCTAAGGTAATGAAGGTTTTAAGATAATGAGTTTTTTTTGAATGTTCAAACCTTTGACAGAATGAAAAGTGAAAAATAAAGGTAATTTACAGTCCAGAGTATAAGTGCTCAGATAGAGAGCCGTGGAAACAGACAATTGTGTATTAGATTAGATTATATGCTTCCTAATTGTATATTATTGAGAGATATACCAGATGTACATTTGAGTGCTGGTCTGAAAACAGTAGCATATTTTTCAAGTGCTTACATAATCTCAGAAAAATAGAGGGAGAATGTAAAAGTCTGGCTCAACTTTTTTAAAAGCATAATCTCAAGGTTATAATAATACTAGCCCAACAAAAGAGCATCCCTGTGTGGATTGGCACATTTTAATTTTGGCTGTTAGGTGAGGCAGCTCTTGAAAAGACAATTATGCTCATTTTTCCACAGCCCAGATTTTTGAATATCTGTCTAATGAGGTGACTATCAACCTTCCAATTCAACATGAAATTTTTGAAAAGACAGCAGTAAGGTATAAGTGACAGAGCTCTTACTGCACTAAGAATAGGGGGGACAAATTGATGGACCTCTTAGTCTTGCTTCCTCTTCTGTTTCTGAAAAAATGCTATGGAAGTTTGAACTGAACCTACTAGTGGAAAGGGCATGAAATTGGTACTCTGAAGATCTGTGATCAAATCACACCTCTTTTCTTTCCATATGTGTGACTTTAGGCAATCCCTTTCCTCTTGCTGGGCCTCAGTTTGCATTAGATCCCCAATAGTACCTTTCAGCTCTAAAGCTTCGCCACTTCATGACTTGGAGAACTTTGACAAATCACAGGGCTTTCAAGGTTTTTATTTTTTTAGGGCCTCTGTTTCTTCATCTATAATAATGAGGAGTTTGGAGTTGATCCCTGAAGTTCCTTCCACTTACAGAGCCTCTTATTCAAGTTCTGGCCCACTGGGAAACCTTTCACAAGAATTTTGATCTTTTGGAGCCTCAGTTTCTTCATCTGTCAGATGACTTGGATTCGATCTCTCATGTACTCTAAGTCTCTCTGTTCCCTTATGTACATGCTGGGCTGCGTTAAAATTGGCAGCTTATTCCAGCTGCAGCTATATGGGACTCCATTGATGAAAAGTGACTTGTTTTGAAACACAGGTGGTGTTTGAATGGACAGTTAGAGGTGTCACTTTTAATTTAGTTTTATCCTTGGATTTTCAATCAGCAAAGCTGCCATGGAGAATTTTAGCAAAACAGTGGCAGCTTGTATTACCGTGAATAGATAATTAAAGTAGGCAAACTACCAGGGGCAAGACAGCAAAAATTTACTGTATTTATTTGCTTTTCCACAGAATTCCTGAAACTTCTCTCCTTCTCCTTCAGTTCCCTAACTCTAAGTGATGTCTTTTTGGAACCCAAGCAAAAGTGGTCAAGGGGGTGTCATATAAGGAAACACATATCTGGAGATCCTATCATTTTTTCTTTAATAATTGAAATGAGACATTGTGAAGCTGTGATGGTTTCTGGGAAGTTTCTTGGCTAAAGGGTTCCAAGGCCTGCCTTTGTGGTGGTGGGCATTATTGGAGTTGGAGGCCCTCCCATTTGTTTCAGCAAGTTCAAGTGGCAAGCATTGTCTTTGGAGTCTCTGGAAATAACTTCAGTAAATGAAAGCACGAACAACTCCAAATAAGTAGCTGCAGCTCCTCTCTGTTGTATATGTATGCATCAGCAAATGTTTGGAGTAGGACTTACAATAAAGTTGAGAGAAGGATGTTCTTGCTTCTGAAGGCAGCAGGGAAGGTTCTCCAAGTTTTATGAATGATGCCAACATCACTGTAGTCAGTGGTTTGGTTCTAAATGCTAACTGGTAAATTCAAAGCAATTGTGGGAAAAGTCAGGTGTTGGCCTGATGGGACCATTACAGTTTATAGTTGATTGATTTTAATAAAAAGAAAAAAGTCTACATTAGACTTTTTCAGCTTTGTGATCAACTAAAGCCTCTTGCAGGGGTTCTTAACCTAGTATCCATAAATAGGGTCTATGAATTTGGATGGGAGAAAAAATTATACCTTTATTTTCATTAACTTGTTTTTTTTTTTCTTTTTGCTGAGGCAATTGGGATTAAGTGACTTGCCCAAGATCACACAGCTAGGAAGTGCTAAAGACCAGATTTGAACTCAGGTCCTTCTGACTTCAGGGCTGGTGCTCTATCCACTGCACCACCTAGTTGCCCCCATTAACTTGTTTTTGTAAGTCTGTGTATGTTCCACATTGAAAAACATTATTCTGAGTAGGGATCCACAGGCTTTACTAGGTTGTCAGGGGTTTCAAGGACACACAAAGGTTAAGGCTTTTATCAAAGGCTGATTTAATTCTCTCCCATTGCTCTCTACCACTCTAAGGGCAGCTCACCTGAGGGCCAGAGGTTAGCTGTTTCTTCTGTTCTTGTTGCTTCTCTTAGTTATGTCCAGAGATGCTTCTAGTCCCCAAGTAAGAAGGGACGAAGAAACAAATTCTCATTTCCTCTACCTCTTATCTCCTCCTCCAACTTGGGAGGATAAACTATAAGGGAACAGGTACTAAACTACATATTTTCCAAACTGTGTTTTTAGAAACTAAATTAAACATAAGTGAATGTGGTTAATGGTTTTTAAAGCAACATAGCATTTTATTGCAATTAGCTATAATTACAAATCTTTAAAAAATTTATGGATAATTACATGACTTAATTATTGTTCCTGCATGTTAATTTCATATTGAAAGGAATTTAAATGTGCAATTTTGACAAGTGCTTAGTGTTTTTTAACTGATTGTGAGTACTTTATTGATTTGATTTGTTATGAGTTTGCACCAATTATTTTTGAACTAGGAATTTGAATCTGAAGGCGAATGGAAATATACCTGTTCACTGGTGCCCATGCTCAGACCCCATCCATGTGATGACTGTTCAGGATTGTTGGTAAGTGACTATCACCCATTGTAAAGGAAACTGATTTTGACAATGGAATGAGCAGTGCCAATTATTAAGTACCCAGCAAGAGGGAAATTGGTCTCCATCTTTTCTGAGGGGGATTGATTGCTTGGCCGCTTAATGGCAGGATGCCAAGTGGTTTATTGACCCATGAGAAGAGCATTGGAACTAAGCAAGTTTTGATTGTCAGGTCTAACTTCCTGTCATCAGGATATAAAACTCTTGTGTTTAGGGAGATACAAAACATAACAGAACTTTTTTACATAATTCCAGAAATTTAAGCTTTGGTAAAATGAATAAGTACATATCAGTAGTGATCAATCTGATTAGTAGGTATGTTTTCAAAGTAAGGCTATTTAATGATTGAATTCGCAAATCATTTATCTAACTGCTCCTCTTTCTCCTGCCTTATGCCTCATTGAACTTTTAAAGTTGACTAAGCTAAAGACCGCAATTCTTCATATATTTCAAAATATTTCATAATTTGTAATAAACCCATATACATGTGTGGATTTCTTAGTACTTTTTATCCTAACAGAGAAAAGAGGATACAGTTTTGAAGGTTATCTGATCCTGGGAAAGGTCACTCTGACTTTTCAGTCTATTATTGTTAGAATCTGTCCTTTTGGGCAAATTCATAGTTATGCTTTTGAACTGTATGTCTTGTCCTTAATTTTAAAAGAAATTGTTTTGAACTGTTAACTTGAGCTCTCCTGTATGGTTCTTTACCATGGCTGCTAAGCTACATTTCTTTGTGATGTAAACAATAATCTTGGGGCTAGGATACAGTCACTTTGGCAAACAAAATGCAGTTTTCATTTAGTTCATTTGTTGAAAATCTCTCCTTGTGCAGCTGTCATAAGAATGTGAAAAAAATCAATATTTTCTTTATGGGTTTTTATTGTTTTGTCCTTTCTCCTTGGAGGATGTTGATTTCTTTTCCCTTCATTTCTGCAGTAACAGAACAGGAAACCTGAAATTGCCACAAAGTGATGTTAGCAAAAAGAATTGCTGACAGGGATAGACAGAGGGCTATGTGGGTGTGACTGAAAGGGTTAGGGCTTGGTGGACAATGCCTTCCACACATCGCACACACCAGGATATTCTTCACTCTGGGCTTTCTTAGCTATTGCTCATGATCTAAACAATTTTTAAATTAAAAAAAAAATAAATGATAATTTTTTTGACAGAAAAAGTGCTCTCAGGTGAAACCTTGGTCAAGGTAGGTGGAACTAGGCTCTTTCCTCTTTGGCACAGAGGTGGGGACACACATAGTTCAAGACAGCTAGAGTAACTGAGAAATGTGCCAAGCTCTGATCCCCAAGGAATTCTTCCTGTCTTTGTGCTTAACCTTATCTGCTGACCTTACCATGGAGACACCTATTTCTACAATGTTCCAGTTTCCATCGTAAAATTCCATGAGCCCCAAAATATCCATGGAGTTTGTAGGCTGCTTTCTTGGGATTCAATTATCTATCCATGGGCTTCTACTTCTCTGCAGCGCCAAAGTGAGTGGTTCCAGGAATGATAATGAGGTAGAGGACAGCACAGACATTTTATATACAAAAGAATGACTCTACATTAGAAATCCAAAAGTTAGATCAAGTGAGTGTGAAACTTCATCTTTGCTCCTAGAAATCCCAGAACTTGATTAGCATACTCATCCACAATGTCCAATCTTTAAAAAGAATTAAATGAAACAAGCATTATGATTCATAGGTTCATATCTTTATACTTCATTAGTTTTGTCTTTATTAAAAAGAAAGGATGAATGTATACCAGGATTATCCAATTTAAAAAATTTTTGTTTTCATTTAAAGTTGTCTTTATTTACAGAAGTGGCAGTAATTGTATAATTCTTTTGATTTTGTTTTCATTGCTTTTTATTACTTCATATTTCTAAAAATTAGAGAAGCTATGCCAAATATTCACAGGGACTATTTGTGTCCAACCTGTGACAGAGTATTCTGAGCTCGTATTGGTCTGAATAGACACAGTTGGACACACTGTAACTCGACTCTGCCATTTTGGACATATTTGAAAACAAAGGACAACTACAATAGTCACTTTATATAAGTCTTTTCATAGTTCTTTGAATTCTTCATATTCATCATTCTTTTCAGCACAGTAATATTCTGGTGTGGGGGTATGTGGTTAGCTTCTCATTTGTTTTTTATTAGAAATATTGTGACTGTGAATATTCTATATAGATATCCTTTGTTGTCAGATAACTTCTTCAGTTACTGGCCTTGCTGAGTCAAGGGGTCTGAACAATTTTGTTATTTTTATTTCATAATTTAAAATTGTTTTCCAAAATGATTAGACTTAATTATTTAAAATTGTATGTGAGGGTATCTTTTTAAAAAATAACATTTCTTTATCTGTTCCACATTTCTAGCCAAGTGACTTTGCATTCCCATGTGCAACATTTTATTGATGGGAAATGAACTATCAGATAAGGACAAAATCTTTGAATTGGAAGATACCTTATAGACCATCTGGACCAACCTAGACCTGAACAGAAATTTTTCCTGTAATGGCCAGGCAGATTAGGAGGCTAACCAAACAGTGCCCTCTCCCCAACAATTTTTAGGTATGGAAATTGAGGCTCAGGGAGGTCAGATGATGTGCCCAACATCATAGAAGAGGTAATACACATCATCAGTTCCTCTGATTCTGTTGCTTGAAACCTTCCAGCAAGGGGGAAGCCAATTCTCTCCTGAGGCAATCCATTCCACTTTCTGACAACATTGATTGGGAGGCTTTTCTTTATATTATGAAATTTACCTCTGCAGCTTTTACCCATTGCTTCTGGTTCTTCCTTCTAGGAACAAGCAACATGATGGTAGTTCATATACTTGAAGGCAGTTCCCTTTTTTCCCACTCCCTTGCTGTTCAAGCCTTCTCTTTTTCAGGTTAAACATCTTCAGTTCTTTCAGTTAATCATTGCATTTTATAATCTTGAGACACTTCATGATGAGCTGTGGCCTGATAGAATAGCTGGAATTCAAATCCCACCTCAGACTCTATTTATATAATAACTTTCTTTGCTTCAGTTTCCTCATTGATAAATATGAATATTAATAGGCCTGGTACATATATTCCTCATAGCGTCATTGTGATATTTAAATGAGATGAAGCTTTGCACACTTTAAGGTGGTGTATAAAAATGTGAATTGCTAAGTTTTGGTTTAGTTTGTTTTAGAGAGTACAAGAGAAATGTTTTTTCATTAGTTTCAGATAATATGCCTCTTTTAATACAGTCTATGAAAACAGCTAAGTGGCACAGTGGATAGAGTACTGGTTGTGGAGTTAGGAGGATCTGAGTTCAAATACAGCCTCAGACACTTTTTGAAGACATCAAGAGTGCAGTCTAAATAGCCAGTGGAAAAATGCTCCACCAGCCACATGGCTGGGACAGCTAGATGGTGCACTGAATAGAGAACTGGGCCTGAAGTCAGGAAGACTCATCTTTTTCTATTCAAATCTGGCCTCGGACTCTTACTAGCTATGGGACCTGGGCAAATCAATTAAGTTCTCTTTCCCTCAGTTTCCTCATCTATAAAATGGAGACTTTAGTTTGGACACGACTAAAAAATAACTCAGCAACAAGCTGAATAAATCCAGGCAGCAAATTATATCCGTAGTCAGCAAATCGTTTTTCTGTGTTCAAAGGCTTCAGAGACTTATTAGTTGTGTCCACACTATCTGTGTGGACAGATACTTAACCCTGTTTCTCATCTGTAAAATGGGCTAGAGAAGGAAATAGCAAGTCACTCTTAGTATCTTTGCCAAGAAAACCTTAAGAGAGACAGACTGTCACGAAGAATTAGGCAGGATTGATGTTACTGAACAACATAACTGCATTCCTGTCTTTCCCACAAGAATAGGAGATATCTTGCTAAAAATCTAGGTAATCTATATCCACACCATTCCTTTGATCTATCAGTGTAGTGATTAATGAAAAAGAAAAGGAATGAATTTAGTCGGACATGACTTTTTTTTTAAACATATCTTTTAGTTTTTTTTTTTTATCACAGTCATATCCTGATCTTATTACCTTCTGTTATTTAAAAACAAAACAAAACCCCAAAACAAGTAGGCACAACTTTCTGCATCTGGCAGCTTTGGCAACATTTTGATATTTAATAAATACTTCATGATTGATCGATTGATTGCTCCCATTTCCCCTCATCTCTCTGCTGAGAAAATAGTATGTCTTTTCAGACATCTTTGTGGTACAATGAATAAAGTGCTGAATCTGGAGTCAGCAAGACCTATAAATTAAAATCCAAACTCAGAAATTTACTAGTTATATGATCCTAAGCTGTTTGCGTCAATTTCATCATATGTAAAAAGGAGGTCATAACAGCAACCTGTTTCCCAGGGCTGTTGTGAGGACCAAATGAGAGAATATTTGTAAAGTACTTAGCACTGTGTCTGGCACATAGTAAATACTATGTTACCTTTCAGCTATTAATATTGTCTGTTCTCTAATACCAATATTGAGCAACGTAATTAATCTTCATCTAGCTATCTTGGTGTATTTTTTTTTTACATTTTTGTATTCACTGCCCTATTCTTTTCTTCTGGTTCTCCTTTTTTTTCAGTCTTCTCATGTTTCTTTAAACCCCTCATATTGATCGTTGTGATCTTTTTGTGATGAAGCCATTCTACTTTTTTGTGATCTTTGCTCATTGTTCACGAACCATCCCTTTAGTAAAACATAATTTTTTTTTTTTTGGCCAGGAATTGAAGTCAGACTCAGTGGCTTGCCCTTTACAGACTGTATCCTCTTCTATTTTTTGAAAATTGATATATTTGTTCTTCTTCAGTCCTGCTACTGCAAAACTACTTTCGTTTCACCAAGGTCTTCCAAAGGTCATTGAGAATGGCTCACTAATTGTATCTACCAGTTCTTTCAGTGCCCTAGAATCAGTTTCATCTTCGCCTTGTGTGTGACTCAGACTCATTTAGGGCAGCTAGGTGTTCTTTTGCTCTCTCTCTTATCTTAGGCCACAACTTATTTGCCCTTTTTGCTCCTTTTTCCCCCCAGTCCAAAGTTCAGCCTTTTAGGCAGAGAACAAATAACAAGCTTCTAAGGAGTCTGCCTTATTGTTGTCTCATTGACCCTTAAAGCGTTTGTATCTCAGATCTGAGTAAGATGGTTGGGAATACACATTGGGAAGTCACATGGGAGGTCACATGATAAAACATGCCTACATCGAAGCTCAATTTTTCAGTAGCTGAGGATAACAGATAGAAGCCTCTCAGGATAGTCTTTTTTTTTTCTAGGATAGTCTTTTTTTTTAACTTTCTTCTCTCTATTTTCTTCTACCTTTGTATTCCATTAGTCTTCTTTCTCCTTGCTATATCAACAGAAGGAATCTGAGAATCATTTTCCACCACCCTTTTTTAAGTCTTCCCAGTGTGTATCCTTAACCAGCTTTGCCACTTCTTGTGTTCACATCCCCTGGAAGGACTACAGTTAATCTCCAGCAGGTTCTATGCCTGACTTTCAGATATTCTGGTGAAGAAAATGAGCTGTATTTATTCTATTCTGAATCGAAGTGTCTATGACATCTCATGTTTATCTGCTCCTGGCAGAGACCAAGTGACTGGATAGCATTTGTGCATAATTCTTCGGAAATAGTTTCTTTTAATTTTGATGTCTGCAGCAAGCTTTTTGGAATAACCAGACGATCTTATGTAAAGTGTCACTTGAAAAGGGCAGCCTATTTTTGGAAGCAGATTATTTCCCTTTGAAGGCCTTTGTGAAATTCACTCATCCAGTGCAAAAGCTCCATGGCTAATCACAGAAAGTGGCCTTTTGACTCTCCAAGAACCAAGTTCTTGGTTACAACTTTGAGATTGGAAGGCAAGCTGTTAGGCTATAAGGCCAGAAGCATTTTGTAAATGATTTCTGGTCAGCTGTTTCTCTCTACTAAACCTGATATTTTGTGAAAGTGAGCATGGTTTATCATTTGAAATTTTGATATTTAAATGAAATTGCTGATTTCATGTTATTAGCTCCATGGAGTCAATAGGGACATTGGGAATATATTTTAAAATACTTTTTTTCCACTCTTGGGTGCCTTTAATTTTTTCCCCTTTCCTTTATTCTTCTCTGTGTTGTTAAATAACCAAAATCTTGTTCCATTTTTGTTTTGCTGATTTATTGAGCTCCCATACCTATTACTGTGTGAAACATTTTTGATTAGATCTGTTTACTAGCCCATTGTATCACAAATATCTTTGTAATGTGGCCATTTTTAAAGGTAATTCTAATTTTTAATAATTCAATCCAACAATCATTAAGCTCCTATTATATGCACAACAAGGTGCATGCAAATCCAAACTTGAAAAGAACTTGAAAATAATGTTCTTTCTCCCAAGAAAAATATATTCTACTGGGGATAGGTAGCATGTAAAGAGATTTATAATAATAGGTACTTTCATGAAGAAAAAATCAATAGTCTGAGATGTCAGGAAAGGCTTCATGAAGAAGGTAGCATTTGATGTGAACCTTGAAGAAGTAAAGGGTTTTAAGAAGGGAAGATGAGGTAGGGGTGTATACTGGGCTTGAAGGATGATTTGTGCAAGTTCATAGGGGCAAGAGAAAGAATGTTGAGTTAATAAAATAGCTAGCAATGGAATTTGGCTAGAATGTAAAATATGTGAAGGGAATATTATGAGATATGACTGGAAAGGTAGATTGGGGCCAGATTGTAGAAGTCTTTAAATGCCATTGTGAAGAGTTTACATTTTCTCCCCGAAGCAATAGGAAACCACTGAAACTTTTCGAGCAGATGAGTGACATGTTTAGACCTGTCCCTTAATGATATTGTTTTGGTTCTAGCATGAGAGTTGGGTTGTGGAGGGGAGTCTGAAAGTGGGAGATTATGTGGTACTGCTTTGGTTTGTGGTAACTGGACACAGTTAAGAGTTGATTCATTTAAAAGATGATGAGCTGATATGGAGATAGAATCAAAAACACTTGGCAACTTATTGATATGAGAGATGAAGGAAGGATCACTACAGTGTTGTGAACATGGGTGTCTTTAAGGATGCTGGAATATAGATGTTTGGAGAAGGGGCTTAGGGAGAAATATGATGGAGAATTTTGTTTTTGGCATGTTGAGATTGAGATACCAATGGGATATCTAAGAGGATGTGTCTGGTAGGTAATTGGCAATATGAGACTGTAGATCCATAGAGAAATTGGAACTAGATATAAAGATTTAGCAGTTCTTTCCTTAGAAATGATGATTTAACCTATGAGAGCTAATGATTAAGGGAGAAGGGAAAAGGACACAGGAAAAAGCTTGGGGAACAGAGTTAGACTGCTTTAAATTAATTTCTTTTGTCAGGAAATAATAGATAAATCTCTGTTAAAATTAAATTTAAAGAGAATTATTGCAATGTAATTGCCTCAAGTATTTCCTCTATCTTTTTGCTCTAAGATTGGTGCGTTTTTATTAAGATGTGAAGTTTGCAGTTTTCAAAAATGTGGTCTTTTATCCCAAAGGTTATATGCAATTCATTTTGTATCAGAGGTTCTGATATGTCACAAAATCATGGAATGTTCAAGCTGGAAGACCAAACCCCTTTTGTCATATGATGAGACAACTTAGGTTCTGAAAGGGAAAGTAACTTTTCTCTCTCAGCCTCAGTTTTCTCATCCATAAAGTGGAATGAATAATTCTTGCCTTACTTAATACAGAGGTTTGTTGGAAGCATCAAAGAATATAATGATATCACCAATGGTTTATAAACAGCAAAACATTTTATAAATATGAGCTATTAATGTAGTATGATATCCTAGTAGTTCTAATAGTTCATTTGCTCTCTTGAAAAATCTAAATCCAAAAATATACAAAGCTCCTTACTGTGAATGTAACATGTAGTCAGGGAGAGGAATGGAGGGCTCAGATGTGAACTCTTCATTCTAACTCTACCACCAACCAGATGTGTGAACTTGGCCCCTTTCCCTTTCAGAACTTCAGTTTACTTATGTGAAACTTCTACTATTCTTTCCTTTCACAAAGTTTTATACTTATATACTGACATGGCATAGAGGGAACTTTTGATTCTTGAAAGTTGTGTTAGTAGAGAATAAGCTCAGCAGTTTGTGTCCCCTGATAGAATGTAAGTTCCTTGAAAGTAGAGATTGTCTAATTTTTTTGGTATTTATATCCCCATTGATTAGTGCCCAGTATGTGGCAGATGCTTAATAAATGTTTGTTCATTGATTGGTCGACTTGATCATCTTGGAAGGGCTTAAAGTGCAACCTTGGAAACAAGCCAAATTTGTTTTTTGAGAACTGACTGAGCTGAACATGGGAGAGGCACATTGTTTGGTCACCTGGTAGTGATTTTCTTTGACCATGACAACCAGGGAGAAAAAGTTTTTAAAAACCCCATGAACAATTTTTAATGTTTTCTCATTCTTGGAATTACTATGTATTCCTTGAATTCACTCATCTGTAGATATTTACTTATCTGCATGCTATATACTTCAACAGACTATATAGCATGTATATATAGCCTATACATAGCCTACTCTCCCGGAGCCAGGTTGTTTCATCTTTCACTAGGGGTACCCTGATTGGGGTGGGGAGTGGCTTCATTTTTACTACTATGCATTCAAGCATCTACTGCCTGTGTTGCTCTCATTTTAGTAATGCAGACACTAGTACCCCATTTCCATTTAATAGTCAACATGGGGTAGCTTTACAAAAGAATTTCCTTCACGTTATAGCAAGAACAAAGATACTGTTATCCCTTCCACATTTGACTTTCCCCATCAGAGTTTTGATATATCAGAATTTTGGGGGAGTTTTGTGGAAGTGGACAACACTTGAAGGCCAAAAGATGACATAGAGCCCATATTTTACAGTAAGGTACAGTAAGTGCCCCATAAAAAAGGAACAAAAATTCAGACTCTTTCTATAGTACAAAGGGGGAAAAATATTTTATGTGGATTTTCCAGATTGATATTAGCTTTATAACTTGCCACTATCACCATCCCATACTGAGGTGTAATAGGTAAAGATTATGCCCCTAAGATATGGGGAAATATGCTGATATAGTTATCACTTCCACATCACAGGAGTTATGGGCATGGTGCACCTGCATACTGGAAAATCCACATAAAATTGTAATTAATTAAAATGGGAGCAACAGTTGATTCTTCTATGACAGGAAAAGACAATGATGAATGTTGGAGGGGATGTGAGAAAACTGGGACACTCATACATTGTTTTGTTGTTCGCTTGCATTTTGTTTTCTTACTCATTTACTTTCTTTTTTTTGATTTGATTTTTCTTGTGTAGCAAGAGAATTGCAGAAATATGCATATACATATTGGATTTAACATATATTTTAATGTGTTTAATATAATGGATTGCTTGCCATCTAGGGAAGGGGATGGGAGGAAGGAGGAGAAAATCCAAAACACAAGGTTATGCAAGCGTCATTGTTGTCAAATTATCTGTGCATATGTTTTGAAAATAAAATGCTTTAAAAATGAAAAAAAAAAACAAAATAGTTGATTCTTCCTTGTAATCCTAGCTCCTTTGTTTTCTGGAATATCATATTCCAAGCCCTCTGAAGCTAATGAATCTTGTGTTATCTCTACTGTAGCTCTATGATATTTGAATTGTTTCTTTCTGACTGCTTGCAATATTTTTTCCTTGACTTGGTAGCATTGGAATTTGATTGTAATATTCCTGGGAGTTTTCATTTTGGGATCTCTTTCAGGAGGTTCTTCGTAGATTATTTCAGTTTTTACTTTATCCTTCTTAGGGATGTAATTATTTTCTTCAGTACTTTTTTGCCTCTTTTACTAATCTGTGGACCCTTTTTCATACTTTTCTTGCATCACTCTAATTTCTTTTCCCAATTTTTCCTCTCCCTCTCTTAGTTGATTTTGGAAATCCTCTTCCATGGATTTTGAAACCAATTTATATTTTTGAGACTTTAGATGTAGCAGTTTTGGCTTTGTTGTCCTCTTCTGAGTTTGTGTTTTGAGCTTCACTGTCACTATAGTAACTCTTTATGGTTGGGTTTTTTTGTTGTTGTTTGCTCGTTTTATTAGCCTATCTCTTGATTTGTAACTTCATAAGTTAAAGTTGGATTCTGCTTCTGTGATGTAGGGGGCATTGCCCCTAGCTTTAAGTTTTTTGTGCAGCTATTTTCAGAGGTAATTTTGAGAATCTGTAAGTTTTCAGTTTTTCCAAGGTGGTATCTAGGGAGAGGTGTGTTTACTACCCTTCTGCCCTGTGCTCTGATACAGGAGTAACCACAAATACTCTTTTCTTATTTGAAATTGTGACCAGAGTTTGCATTCCCATATGACTGAATGCTCTGGTGGGTTCTACATAAGGAGGATGCAACAGAGTCCTATACCCAGTACCAGCAAAGCGTCTCTTGTAATGTCCTTCCATTTAGCTATCTAATGCTCTTTGCCATCTGTACACTGGGAAGTCTGTAAGCCACTACTATGACTGTTGATTCAGTAGCCCCCAAGGCATGCTGCTGGTTTGCTGGGGCAGAGTGTGTGCTGATGCAGCTTGTGCTGGAGCTAGAATCCATTCCTCTCTCACTCTGGTGCAACAGACCGTTCTTGCCATACTTCTGAGTTGCCTTGGCCTGGGAAATTGTATAACTCCATCTTTTTGTGGGCTCTGCTACTGCTGAATTCATTTTGCATTGCTATTTAAAGTTGTTTGGATGGGAATGTGGGAGAGCTCAGGCAAGTCCATGCCTTTTCTCCTCTATCTAGACTCCTGTTCCCCTCCCTCCCATTTCTTGATAGTTCCCTATTTAATTCCTCAACCCTTTGGGGAAGGTATTGCTACCCCCAACCTTCTCAACTGTTTTTTCTTTAGAGGCCTTTAAAATGATCCTGGATCATCACTGGTCAAGGATTTTTTCTTCAGGTATTTAGTGTCCTCTGACTCAAAGATTAGAGACTATGAGATCATTTTATATTTTGACTTACCTAGTGTCATGTAACTAAGTTCCAGAGTCAGAATTTGAATCTAGGTCCTCTGATTACAAACTTTCTCATTATATCAACCTATTTCATTCTTTGATTTTTTTTGTCATTCTGCAATGATTATAATTTACTGTACTTATGTAGGTAGGCTGTTTTTCATTATTGCTCTTGTGTTTATGATGATATACCAGCTTGTTCCTAGAATATCAGAACTAATTACATTTCTAATAGAGTTCCTTAACTTTGGTTACATTTAAATTTTTTTTTTATTTTTTGCTTTTTGCTGAGGCAATTGGGGTTAAGTGACTTGCCTAGGGTCACACAGCTAGGGAATGTTAAGTGTCTGAGACCAGATTTGAACTCAGGTCCTCCTGACTTCGGGGCTGGTGCTCTATCCACTGTGCCACCTAGCTGCCCCATTTAAATTTTTTTTTTTTTACCAATCTACCTTAACTTCTGCCATTTGAGTCCTCAATGAAAGATACTCATTTGGGTACTGGGAACTAACCTTTTTACTATTCTGGAAAGAATTTGCTTCTGAGATTGTTGTCTAAGGAACCAGATGTTCATTGACTTTAACTGTATGCCATTCAATAAAATGGGACTCTAAAGTAAAACATTTTCCAAAATAATTTTATAATTACTCTGATAACAATGAAGCCTGTGGGCACAAAGAAAATGATTTGTTGTTTGTGGTGGCATTTATTTTCCTTGGAAATGATTTATGAGGAATGGAAGAAAGCAAAGCAAGAAGGGGAGGTTACTATTAGTTGTTAGAGTAGGCTCTGGAAGGGTAAGATTGTGTTTTCTTATATGGGAAGTTAGTGATATGGATGGCATTCTTTCTAATTCTAACTGTTTTTAATTCTTTACCCTAGACACATCATGTCCACTGATGCCCTCTGATCACAAAGAAAGTTCTCAGAGACTATGCCAGTGGAGTGCAGGGAAATCCTAGCAACTTTGAGGGTAGTCCTGGTCCATTTGAATTCCAGGTTACCTAAATTCTTAGCTCATCAGAATGAATTTTTCCAGTGACAACAGCTATTGAAGACACTCATATTAGAGTAAGAATACTTAGATTCAGCTCCTGCTTCTGTGTGATATTTGGGAAGTCATCCAACTTTCCTGGATCTCAGTTTCCCTTTCATAAAATGAGGGGGTTGAACTCTAGATGACCTCTGACAGCCCTTCAAGCTCTGGATCTGGGAGGATTTGATTGTGAATGGCAGAATCATTGCAGCTTTGCCAGTGGAAAGAGTCTCTGCATTCATCAAATCACAGATCACATTATCAGAGGACTATATATTTAGAAGTAGAAGTCCATGTCATTCCGATCTGTCCTTTTATAGGGGAGGAAGCTGAGCCCTTAAGAGATTAAGTGCCTTGGCCAAGGCAACAAAAACAGGATTTGAACTCCGATTGTCTAACTCCAACCCCATCATATTTTCCACTGTGCTAGATTTTTGAAATATTAAAGTGATTGACATTTTCGAGTGTAGTATTTAAAAATATTGCCAATCTTCTTTTGGGGCCTGGACAGGAAAGGGGTAAGTTTTTTAGTGAAATTGAAAAGGCTGCACTTGGAATTAAGAGTCCTGATTCTGAGTTGTGGCTGAGCTCCTTGGATCATTTGTGTTCTACATGGAAATGGATTCCCCTTTGGAAGAAGGAAATAGAGGCAAGGCTTCAATGGGAAATGGATCTTTGGTAGGAGAGCAGAGACCTTCTATTTAATTACTCATATTTATTTAAATTTAT
This sequence comes from Myrmecobius fasciatus, assembly GCA_023553655.1. Lineage (NCBI taxonomy): Eukaryota > Metazoa > Chordata > Mammalia > Dasyuromorphia > Myrmecobiidae > Myrmecobius > Myrmecobius fasciatus. The sequence continues at coordinate 4,306 of JAJPUD010021339.1, read as the reverse complement.
TCACTTTATATTTATGTTATATGTATTTTATATGCCCTTGCCTTCATCAGTAGCAGCAGTAGCAGTAACATTTACATAATGCCCTTAAGTTTGCAAAGTGCTTTGCAAATATTATCAATAACCCTGTGAGGTAAATGATATTGTTCTCCTTTTACAGATGAAGAAACTGAGACAGATGGAGGCTAAGGGACTTGCTTGGGATCAGACGGCTAATACGTGTCTAAGGCCACATTTGAACTCAGGTCTTCCAGACTCCAGGGCCACTGTGCCATCTAGCTGCCCCATTAACATTCATTTTAAAATTAAATTTTGAATTCCATATTTTTTTCCTCCCTTTCTTCTCTTTTCTCTTTCTTAGTAATTTGATATAGGTTATAATCATGTAAAATCTTTGAAATATCATTTTAGAAGCAAAGGCTGTATGTAATACCAGGGGGAAATGGGAAAATTTACTTGCTTCCAAGATGGCATTTAAGCTCTGTCTTTAAGGAAGCTAGAGCAATTACTGTACAATCCTAACCTTGGGAATGAGGGAAGTCTGGCACAAGTAGCACTGGAGGAAGAGCTTAGTACAGGTAGAATAAAAACAAAACCCAGAAAGATAGCAAGAAAGACAAGCAAGGTCATAGTCCTTGGTAATCCCAAACTTCACCTTCCCTCTTTGGAGGGACAGAGTCCTGGATTTTAACTACCTCTTTTGATTGGTGAGAGATGCCAGATTTTTGGGTCACTTGATGTAAAGTGATGGCAGTGAATAGGAGGAGCCCTGAAAACATTGGGGCCACAGTGCAGATGATGACTCTTCTGACATAGTCAGCAATCCTCATTCCTTATCAAGGCTATTTTTACTAAGGTAGGAAATTTTTATCCTCTTAACGTGGAACCTGTGTTGATGCTTGAGTCCATATCAAAATTAAATGTGTAGCCCTACCTACTCAGTGTTGCCAGGATATCTGTTTTGGCAGCCCTATTGAGGGAAATGACAAGTCTTTGCCCCATTAGTGCCTTCTGGACAGTGTTGCTTCATTTTTCAGTGAGGAATGGGAAGGGCATTTTGCAGGGACACTTTTGCCTTTCTCCTTTCTTTAGAAAGCCAGACTTTGCTTTATCTACCTTTTGGTCACCTAAACCACTTGTTTCCGATTCTCTACTGTACTGGCAGAAATGTTCAGTGACCATAGGATTATAGAATCACAGACTTAAAACTTGAAAGCATTTTAGAAGCTATTAATCCAACTCCTTTATTTTATAGTTGGGGAAGTTGAGGCACAGAGAAATTACTTATTCAGGCTCACCTGGTTAGTGTCTGAGTCTAGATTTGTACTCAGGCCTTCCTTAACAGTGTTATGTATACACTGTACAACCTAGCTTATCAGTTTTAGATTACTTTAAGCTTCAAGGAGCTGCTTATACTGTGTTCCTTGCTTGGGCCTCCTGCTGCAGATCCTCCTGCTACAAATCTCTGCAGACATCTAGGTGGTGCCCGTGTCCCTTTTTCTGCTGTGCTACTTGGTGGTAGTGCATGCAGGCCCCTGCTGGTCCTTCACATTGATGAGGTCAGGAATGACTGTGTGGAATACCTGGGTATCTCTAGGGGGTTCGGGCTTGCAGTACCAGAGCTTCAGCTCATCTACATGTTGGAATTGCATTCTATGTAGGCATTCTAGAACTAGCCAAAACCTTAACTGAGATGGGGAACATTTTATATTTGCATTCAGTTTCATACTTACTGTCTTTGGGAAATAGTCTATGTTTGTAGTAGATTTTAAATGTGTGGCAAATGTCTTTAAGCAAACAATCTGCAATGGTTTGGATGCCGCCACTCACTGTAAAGGTCAGCCTGCTAATCGCTTGCCAATTCTGCTTTATAAGAGAGCCAATATTCATGAAGCTCTGAGTGTCCTGACCTTTGATTATACTGTTATGTTAAGCATTAGTGTTTTTCAGACTGTAAAAGAAGATACTTGGCTTTAAGGTCTCAAAGGTAAGCTGGGATAATATGCTCCTTGGAAAAAGAAAAGTGAAAATAGGTGGTAAAAACACTCTTATTTTGCTGTTAACTTTTTGTTATTTACATTCTAGATTGTTTTGTGTAGGCTTGATCTGTCTTCTCCCATTTGCCCCATCGAAGTAATATCCAGTCCTACCCTGGTTTGGCAATTGGTGATGTGGGCTGGAAGTCAGGAAAGAGACTGACACTGCATATATAGACTGGTAGTTGGAAGAATACCTGTAGTACCCATTTCTAAGAGTTATTGTAAAGATCAAATGAGAAAATATATGTAAGGTTCTTAGGAAATTGTAATATCAGTTATTATTATTGAAGAATCCTTGTGAAAGATGGTTTACTATCAAGATCTTTCTGAAGAACTCATTATCAGTTATGAAACTTGGGAGATGCTGGCACACAACTACCCTACATGGCATGTCCGCATTGAGGAAGGTTCTATACTCCACAATTAAAGCACACACAGAGTAGCACAAAGGAAACATGAGATGTGCACGTCTAGAGACATATCCATTCCAAATGTTCAAATGGATTATTTGTGCCTGACCTGCTGTAGAACTTTCCTAACCCATGTTGGCCTGATCAGCCACAATTGGACTTGACCCCAACATCATGATGTCATCGGTACCCTTCAAGGATGGAGAATGAACAACAATAACAACAACAACAAAAACTCTGAGGTTGAGTCAGTAGACCAACCTCTTCAAACTACTTTTTTATGTATATAAGTGATCTATAACCCTTATTTCAAAACACCTTCCATTTCAGGGAGCAGAATAACAGTCATATATATAGTAGATAGATATTTAGCAATGCTGTATTGTATTAAAGCAATGGCAGTACTTCTCCACAAAGGCAAATTATTTCAAAGACACAGTGGGAGAAAGTAATTACATCGTTTGGTGCCAACTCCTTGGAAACACTCCTCAGAGAAAAGTAATAACAGATTGTAAATTTTCAAATGAGACTTTTGGATTAAAAGATGGTAGGTCAAAATGAAATTGGTGTATTCAGACAATAGTAAAGGTGCTGGACCTGTGATAATCACTCGTGCATTAGAAAATATGTCAAGTGCAATAAGCGGTTCTCTTAGAATAAGAGTAATTTTTGAACTTGGAAAAATAACTTGTAGAAAATTAGGCTTGTTAAAGCTCAGCCAAAGGTTTTTTCCCTTTTGTTCCATCACCTACAGCCTGTTTGATGGATTAATTAAGTAATAGTTAAGGAAAGATTAGAGGAGAAAATCCTTAAGAAAATACATTAGTAATGCATTGCTCATAGGCTATGTCAGAAAAATTACTGAATTAGAAGATTAAAAAGTAGATCTTAGGTTAGTTTCATATTTAAGATAAATTCAAAATGCCAGAAAAGGAGAGAAACTGGTTCTGTAGTGAGAGTGAGGTGATAAGAGTGGTATCCTCAAGAACTAGAGAAAAGCTTTTGTTGGTGCATCTTCTTAGAAAGATGTATGGCAAGACATATACATGGCTGGTAGAGTCAACCTTGAAACATGAGCCCAAGAGTTCAGGAAGTAGCAGTGTCCTCACCCCACTGGCCCGATTTCCAGCTAGACACCCTCACTGCCTTCTTCAAGGGGAAGCAATGAATGAATGAATGAAAATTTAAGTGCTTATTGTGTGCAAAGCAATGTGCTATGTGCTGAAGATATAAGTGAAAAAGACAATCACTGCTCCCATAGAACTCATACTCTAATAAGGAAAAGACATGTGTAGGATGATGTTTCAGCTGAAAGTTGGATGGAAAGGTCTCATTGTCTTTAAGATACAGCAGCAAAGCTGATGGTGATATTTCTTCTTTAATGTCATTTGCACTGAGAAAAATCATGGCCATTTCTGATCCTGACTCTTTTGGCAGTGCCAAGGACTTTAGGGGTCAGAACTCTCTTTTCTGGGTCTTTAGTAGCTGTGGCTATTCCCTGCAGGAGCTGAGACCAAGGTTGCATCTTCACAAAGAGATCCATATGTCCACATCTTCTCAGAATGATGGCTGAAGGCACTGGGCTGGAAATATTGCTATTACAGAGGTTTTTGGATCTAGTGCCCTGAGCTTTCTTCATCGAGATCAGAGGGGAAATGGTAGTCAAGGAGGTGGTGGTGGTTTGACTTGCCTCTTGCATTGCCTCTTGTCTCTCTTGTAGAGTGTTTTGCGTCCTTAGCTAGGCTGACTTGCCTGCTCGCTGTGTTTGTCCTGCTGTTGTTCATCCTTTGTTCTAGAAGAGAACAAATGACATCATAAGAGCAATGTCTAGACTTGGTGTGAATTGGATTCAAGTGAGAC
>JAJPUD010021338.1:12063-23208 GCA_023553655.1 Myrmecobius fasciatus | reverse complement strand
GAATATCTGATTCCAGGCCCTTCGATCCTTCAAAGTAGAAGCTGCTAGGTCCTGTGTGATCCTAATTGTAGCTCCCCGATATTTAAATTGTTTCTTTCTGGCTTCTTGTAATATCTTTTCCTTGGTATGATAGTTCTGGAATTTAGCCACGATATTTCTGGGGGACTTAATTTTTGGGTTTCTTTCAGGAGGTGATCGGTGGATTGTTTCAAGGAGTATTTTGCCTTCTGGGTCTAAAATAGCAGGGCAGTTTTCTTTCATGATTTTCTGGAAGATAGTGTCCAGGTTCTTTTTTTCATCATGGCTTTCAGGAAGCCCTATAATCCTTAGATTGTCTCTCCTAGATCTATTTTCCAGGTCAGTTGTTTTTCCTAGGAGATATTTCATGTTTTTCTCTATCTTTTCATTTTTTTGTTTTTGTTCCACTGATTCTTGAAGTCTTGATGAGTCATTCATTTCCAATTGTTCGATTCTAATTTTTAATGTCTTATTTTCTTCAGTTACTGTTTTTAGTTCCTTTTGCAATTGACCATTTACATCTTTTTGTTTATTGCATTCTTTTTCCATTTTTTCTATTTTATTTTGCAGTGATCTCATTTCATTTCCCCATGTTTCTTCTAACTCTCTTTTAAGATTTTTTATGCAATCTTCAAAGAAAGCCTTGTGACATGGAGACCAATTTATGTCTCTCTTTGGGGCTTTTTATGGAGTTGCTTTACCTTTAGGGGCCTCAGGATTTGAGGTCTGTTCTTCCCTCTCTCCATAAAAGTTGTCTATGGTGAGAGCTCTTTTTGGTTTTTTATTCATTTTTTTTAAAGGTGTGAGGTCTGTTTAGGGCAAAGGTGGGACAGCTGCTTTAATTTGCCCTGGGGCAGTTCTGCTGATTGAGTTATTTCAGGAACTGGGCAGTTCTGCTGATTGAATTATTTCAGGTACTGGGCAGCTCTGCTGATTGAATTATTTCTGGTGCTGATCAGTCCTGTAGTTTGATTGATTGCTTTAAGGTGCTGTGCAATGGCAGCTAGTTACGATGCTCATCAGGGGTTCAGTGGTTCACAATCTATCCCCCTAAAGATTTTTTTTAATCTATTTTTCATGTGTTTTAAGACCAACAGTATTACTCCTCCTCTTTTAATGTGAAAGTGTTAATCTTTCTATAGTTACCTCAGGATAATGTTTTATTAAAATTGCACAGGACTTTTTAGAGTACTTTGTAAACTTATTTTCATCCATTTTATAATTTTAAAAGTGTACAATACTGTAAACTATTGTGGGGAAACAGTAGCCAGATACATTCTTTCATAGGTCTCTGTGTCTGTGAGCACATGGGGCCTCTATGTCTTTTATGTATTTTTATTTTAGACAAACATGAATTTCAAGAAATCTATCAAAGTTTCTTCCTGTAATCAAAGCCAGTAGCCACTTCTTTCTGAGGTGATGGCATTGGTCATTGAGAAGGGTAGGGACCAATGTCTAAATAATTACCCACAGCCACAAATGGAAAACATGTCAGTCAAGGATGATGGTGGCTTCAGGGAGGGTCACCTTTGAAAATAGTAGAAAGCTATACCTAAGGAAATAAAAGTAGTCCTAGGAATCATCCTTACAAGGAACAATCCTTATTTAGAAGGGCCACAGCATCCTTGTTACCACAAACATTAATTATTAACTAATTGCCGCAAATGACTGGCAATTCAAGGGCTCTACTTCTAGCCTATCCCTCAATGACATTCTTTAATGAGAAATTATTTTAAAGATGAGTCTTGCCAATTGCCCCTCTATGAGATTCAACTCTACCTTCTCAGCAACCATAACTATTGAAGAGCCATATAAAACAGTTCTCACTCTTAAATTCTTTAGCTCCTTCAAATGACTAAAAGGAATATGGTTTTTATTAATGGAAAATGTCACTAAAGATTATAAATTATCAGCAGAGCTAAGATGGCAGACAATAGACAAGTCTTTGTCTGAGCTCTTCCTGACTTCACTCAGATGAACACTAGATCATGCCTCTGAATGGGTTTTGGAGTGACAGAACCCACAAATATTTGGAGTGTAACAAATTTCCAGCAAAAGATATTTTGGAAGATCTTCAGGAAAGGTCTCTCTCTCTCAATCAGGTGGGGTGTGGGGGAGAAGGTGGCCTAACAAAGACACAGTGCAATGAGATGCAGTGTGGAGAAGCCTTTATGTTGGGTGAATATACAGGGAGACTTTTAGCCAAAATAAAGGAGTATTGGCTACTTTGTCCTGGTTCAGAAGCTAGTGGATCAGCAGATCACCAGTGAGTCCTCCCATGCAATTACAGAAGGCAAATAGTGAGTCCCTGAACTCCAGCAAAGCAAGCTTGACTTAACCACATATATACCCAGCATGGGAAGAAAGCCAGGAGCACTAGCCCTAGGGCAGTGTGAAGCCACTTTCACCTGTAGAGGAAGCTTGGGACAATATCCCCTTTTGCCCTAACAGTGGACCTCAATCTTTAAAAATGAGCAAAAAAAAGCAAAAATAGCTCTGACCAAAGATAGCTTTTATGGAAAAGGGGAAGAACAGACCTCACACCCTGAGCAGGCTGAAGGGAAAACATCTTCAGGTGAAGTCTCAAAGACTGATATAAGTTGATCTCCAACTCAAAAGACTCTGAATAATTAAAAAAGGATCTTAAAAGAGAGTTAAAGGAAAATGGGGAAAAGAAATGAGAATTTTGGAAAAGGAAACATAGACATTGTCTGAAGAAAATCACTCTTTAAAAATAGTTTTGGTAAAATGGAAAAATAAAACAATTCCTTAAAAAAGAATTTGTGAAATGGAAAAAAAAATCCAGTGAGCAAAACAACACGTTTAAAAGTTCATTTGGTCAAATGAAAAAGGAATAAAAAAGCTAACAAGAAAATAACTAAAAATTAGAATTGAACAAATGTAAGTGAATGAATCAATGTGAAATCAATAATCAGTCAGACAAAATTTTAAAAAATGAAAAAATAGAAGAAAAGGTAAAATGCCTCATTGGAAAAACAATTGAACTGGAAAATAAATCCAGGAGAGACAATCTAAGAATTTTTGGACTACCTGAAAACTATGATGAAAAAAAGAGCCTACATAACGTAGTAAAATAGTCATTGAAAAATCCACTGATCACTTCTTTAAAAAGACTCCAAAATATGAACTCCAAGGAATATTGGAGCTAAACCCCAGAATGAACAGACTAAGGAGGAAAATACTGCAAGAAGTCTGAAAGAAACAATTCAAATATTAAGGAACCACAATCAAGATTACACAGATCTCATAGCTTCTACTTTAAAGGATCAAGGAGCCTGGAATATGATATTCCAGAGGGCAAAGGAGCTTGGACTGCATCAAAGAATCAACTATTCAGCAAAATTAAGCACTATCTTTCAGGGGGAAAATCACATTCATTTAAATATGGGATTTTCACTTATTTTTGATGAAAAGAACAGAACTGAACAGAAAATTTTATCTTCAAATTCAGAACTCAAGAGAAGCATAAAAAGATAAAAAGGGAAGAAAACAAACTTTTTTTAAAGGTTAAAGAGAGTTTATATTCCTGCATGGAAAGACGATATCTTTAACTCTTAAGGACTGTATCTTTGTTAGGGGCATACTTAAAAGGTGTAGGTATAATTTAACTATACTGAAATGAAATAATAAAGAAACTAGGGGTGGAAAGCAATTGTCCTGGAAGAAGAGGAAAGGGGAAGTAAGAAGGCGGTAAATACCATCACATGAAGAGACAAAAAAAGACCTATTATAGTGGGAAAGAAGGGAGGGGGAATGAGCATTATGTGAGCCTTAATCTCATTGGATCTGGCTCAATGAGAGAATATCAGACATATTTAATTTGATATAGAAACTTATCTCATCCTATAGAGAAGTAGAAAGAGAAAGGGGAAAGGAAAGGGGAAGGCTAATAGAATGCAGAACAGAAGTAGAAGGGCAAAGGGATAAGAAAGGGGGAAGGACTGTAAAAGGGGAGGGCAGATTGAGAGAAGTGGAGTTCAGAAACAAAACAAAGGAGAGAAGGGAATGGAGGAAAGGAAAAAAAAGTATAACTTGGGGATAATAAAGAAATGCAGAGTTAGTAATTTTAAATGTGAATGTGAATGGGGTGAAATGGAAGTGAATAGCAGACTGGATTAAAATCCAGAATCCTACAATATGCTATTTAAAAGAAACATATTACATACATGCAGAGAAAAGATAAAAATCCTGGAACAGAATCTATTATGCTTCAACTGAAGTAAAAAAAAAATCAGGCATAGTCATCCTGATCACACATCAAGCAAAAACAAAAATAGATCTAATTAAAAGAGACAAGCAAGGAAACTACATCTTGCTGAAGGATACCATAATGAGACAATATACCAAAATTAATGGGATGCAGCCCAAGCAGCTTTTGGGAAAATTTTATATCTCGAGATGCTTACTTGAATAAACCAGAGAAAGAGAAGATCAATGAATTGAGCATTAAACTAAAAAAGCTGGTAAAGGAACAAATTAAAAATCTCTCAACTAAATACTAAATTTGAAATTCTGAAAATAAGAGGGGAGATTAATACAATTGAAAGCAAGAAAACTATTTAATTAATAATCCAAACTAAGAATTGGGTTTATGAAAAAACCCAACAAAATAGATAAATATTTAGTTAATTTGATTGGAAAAAGGAAAGAAGAAAATAAAATTGCTAGTATCAAAAATGAAAAGGGTTAACTTCTACCAATGAAGAAGTAATTATAGTAATTATTAGGAGTTATTTTGCTCAACTGTATGCTAATAAATCTGATAATCTAAGTGAAATGGATGAATACTTACAAAAATATAGATTGCCCAGATTAAGAGAAGGAAACAAATTACACAAATAGTCCAATTTTAGAAAAAAAAAATTGAACAAGTTATGAATCAACTCAATAAGAAAAAAAATCTCCAGGGATCTATAACTGAATTCTACCAAACATTTAAAGAACAATTAATTACAATACTATGCAAACTATTATAGTAGGCCAAGCAAATATAATAAAAATCATAATTCTACCTAAATGTAATTTATTTATCCAGTGCCATACCAATCAAACTGCCAAGAAATTACTTTACAGAACTAGAAAAAATAATAAAGTTCATCTGGAAGAACAAAAGGTCAAGAATTTCAAGGGAATTAATGAAAAAAATGCAAATGAAGGTGGTTTAGATGTACCAGACCTAAAAATGTAGTATAAAACAGAAACCATCAAAACATTTTGAACTGGCTAAGAAATAGAATAGTTGATCAGTGGAAAAGGTTAGGTTCACAAAATACAAAAGTCAATGACTATAGCAATCTAGTGTCTGCAACACCTTAACTTTTGGGATAAGAACTCAATATTCAACAAAAATTGCTGGGAATCTTGGAAAATATTATGGCAGAAACTAGGCATTGGCCAATACCTAACACCCTTTACTAAGATAAGGTCAAAATGGGTTAATGATTTAGACATAAAGAGTGATAGTATAAGCAAAAGAGAAGAACAAAGAATAATCTACCTCTCAAATCTGTGGAGAAAGAAGGAATTTATGGACAAAGAAGAAGTAGAGCACATTATGAAATGCAAAATGGACAATTTTGATCATATTAAATTAAAAAGGTTTTGTACAAACAAACCCAATTCAGTAGAAGGGAAGCAGAAAACTTGGAAATAGATTTTATATTCAAGGGTTCTGATAACAATCTCATTTCTAAAATACATAGAGAATTGACTCAAATTTATAAGAATACAAGCCATTCTCCAATTGATAAATGGTCAAAGGATATGAACAGACAATTTTCAGATGAAGAAATTAAAACCATTTCTAGTCATGTGAAAAAATGTTCTAAATCACTATTGATCAAAGAAATGCATATTAAGATAATTTGGATACCATTACACACCTCTCAAATTGGCTAAGATGACAGGAATGACAGGAAAAGATAATGATACATATGGGAGGGGATGTGGGAAAACTGGGACACTATTGCATTATTGGTGGTGTGATGAACTGATCCAACCATTCTGGAGAACAATGTGCAACTGTGCCCAAAGGGCTATCAAACTATTCATATCCTTTGGTCCTGCAGTGTCTCTACTGGACCTGTATCCCAAAAAGATCATAAAAAAGGGAAAATGACCTACATGTGCAAAAATGTTTGTAGCAGTCCTTTTTTTCATAGAGGCAAGGAATTGGAAACTGAGTGGAAGCCCATCAGTTGGGCAATGGTTGAATAAGTTATGGTATATAAGTGTTATGAAATATTATTGTCAAATATGAAGCAGAATGATTTCAAAAAGAGACTTAAATGAATTGATGCTAAGTGAAGTAAGTAGAATCAAGAGAATGTTGTACACAACAACATCAAGATTATGTGATGGATGCAGCTCTTTTCAACAATGAGATAATTCAGGCCAATTCTAATAAACTTGTGATAGAGAAAGCCATTTGCATCCAGGAAAAGGACTATGGGGACTGAGTGTAGATCACAACACAGTATTTTCACCTTTTTTGTTATTGTTTGCTTGCTTTCTGTTTTCTTTCTCATTTTTATGTGGCTATAAATAGCAATCAGTTAATTATTATTAATGTTATAATCAATTTTGATATCTTTATAAACTTAACTCATATGAGCTCTGTCTTATCATGACTTGGGATTTGAAATCAAGTATATAAGTTTGGATTCTGATAGTTCATGATCTTTTCATTTGGAGCACATCTATCCCCTAATGTGCAAAATGTGAAAAATAATATTTACATTACCTGGTTGCCTTCAGAAAGTGATTTGCAAACCAAAATGTGTTGTAATCAGCTATTATTATAATTATAATTTTTAAAGTACATTTGTTCTCAATTTTTATTGTAATAAATTTCTGCTGTCTTCTCAGGAAATTTAGATCATTTGAGAATAAATATCCTAAAATTGAAAAATCCCTTAAATGTTTAACTCTTATTTTATTTTCCTTGTAATTTAATTCAGCATTTAAATTAAAAGAATATCTTACATTTGAATAGCACTTTAGGAAATATGTTCACACATATTTTCCTCACTTGGTAATGAAGCTAGCTCATATTTACACGGCATGATAAGATTTGCAAGCACTTTCCTCAAAAGTGTGAACTTTGTTGTCCACATTTTACAGATGAGTAAACAGAGGCTCAGTGAGATTAAGCAATTTGATTACGGGCACAGATCTAATCATTGACAGAATCTGGATGCTTTTTAGAAAAGGAATACAATAGTGTAAGTACCCAAAGCAGCTATGGATCATGGATGCCAGGAATAATGCTTATTTCATTAATCCAGACTACATATTCTCATTGAAAAATAACTAATCTTTCTGGAACATTGTAATTTTACCAATCCATAAAATTCATAATCTAGAAAATTATGTCATAAGATCCCCTTTTGTAATATCATACAATACTGGTTCTAGAAAGAAAAGATCATCTATTCCTATTCTCCAGTTTTAGAGATGAGAAAACTTAGGCTAGAAAATGTGAAGTAACCTACAGAGACAGAGCAGGTAACTTGAGAGAAACAAGTCTCTGTTTCCTAGTCCAGTGCTCTTTGTACTGTATCCCATTGACTTTCGATATTATAGATAAAAGAGGAAATGTAGAGAAAGTCCACAAAATTTAGACAATCTCATTTCAGTCCTTGTTTCTTGCCTTTTCTAGTTGTTTAGTCTTAGGCAAATCACTTCAACTCTCAAATCCTCAGTTTTGTCAACTAACATACAGGGCTGTGAAAAGGAAACAAAACATTGTATATGAAAGTACTTTATTCACTAAAATGGTTCAAAAATCATTAGTTGTGATGATGGTGGTAATGGTGGTCATTGCCACTGATATAAAAGATTTAATATTTGGCATATTCTCACAGAAATAGATAAGTAAAAACTCATAGAGAAGATGTAACTAACAGTTATCACATCTCAGTGAAATAGAGAGACAAAGGGAAATGGTTTTGGAGTTTAAGGTCTTGGCTTCAAGATTGGGTTCTTCTATTTGCCATTTATATAATTCTGAGCAAGTCATATCCCTCCCCTAGTTCTCATCTTTCAAATGAGAGTATTGGACTAGATGAATTTTTAAGATCTCTAAATCTTATGAGTGTTTGCTGTCTCCACAAGATGTGGAATTTCCAAAGAAAGACTTCAAATTCCTTATCTGTATTCATGTTGCACCCATCTCCTGGGAACTTAACATGATGGGAATACTATTTTTATTCCATTCTTGAAAAAGGATCCTGGACACTGAAGCATTTAATGTCAAGGACACAGGAGCCCAAAGAGGTTATTAATGCCCAGAGAGGTTTCTGAAAGCTTACCGGTAGAGTACTTTAGTGATGCCTCTGGGACTAGAATTGATGAGTTTCTAATTACCAGATCATGACTTGATGACAGAAGACTATATTTTTATTCACAGATATCTCCTGGGCCATATTTATGTCTTAAGTGCATAAAACAATATAGGTATTATCCTGGATTTATCTGCAAATATATTAGTAGGATGATATAATTGAATATTAACAGGGGATGAGAAGCAAATAGAGATGAAATGAGATGAGATGGGGCTTAGTTACAAAGGCAGAGTGTGCTATAGTACAAATCAATGTTGACCCTTTGGTTCTTTCTCACTCAACACCAAAAGAGAATGTCACTTTCTTTAACTGTAGCTAATAAGAACCAGTATGGAATGGATGACAAATTGAGACCATCATCAATTGACATGATGTGGCTGCTCACATAGTGCTACTAAATGTAGACTTTCCTTTTTTATATATTTCCATATTTTATAAGAAAAGTTTGATTAAAATGAAAAAAAAACAAGAAGCAAACAAGCAACGATAACAACAACAAAGTGTAAATACTATGCTTTGATCCCAAATTCAGTGCCCATAGTTTTCTCTCTGGATATAGATGGCACTTTCCATCACAAGACTATTGGAACTGTCTTGAATCACCTCATAGGTGAAAAGAATCCAGTCGATCACAATTAGTTATCACATAATCTTATTGTTTCAATGTACAATGTTCCCCTGGTTCTGCTCTAAGTGTAGAGTTTTCTAGGCCAAATTCTTCAACTAAAATATAACCTCTATAAGGGAATAGATTTTTTTATTTCAAATGTGTAGCCACAATGGAGGGCATGTAGTAGATTCATTATCAATTATTGTTGAATAAGCCTATAAATGATGATATAGCAGAATGGAACTCTACATGTAGAGAGGCCCATGAATTTCATGGATTGTCCATATGTGGCTCAAAAGGAGGGAAAATAGACATTAGTAATTTCTTTTCTTTCTATACATTTTTTTTTCTTTTTTTTTTGCTGAGGCAATTGGGGTTAAGTGACTTGCCCAGGGTCACACAGCTGTTATGTGTCTGAGACCAGATTTGAACTCAGGTCCTCCTGACTTCAGGGGTGGTGCTCTATCCACTGCGCCACCTAGCTGCCCCAATTTCTTTTCTTTCTACCTTTCTACAAGGGACACTTTTATTCCTGCCAGGAAGGGGAACAGGAGATCTTGCCTCTCATCCCATCATTCCATCCACTGCACTATCTGTCCACCTCTTTCTTTGCTTTCACTTTATACACATCAGTATTAGCTCATGTTTACTTACTGCTTTAAGATTTGTCAAACTCCTGACATTATCTCATTTGATCTTCACAACAAAAAGAAGCATGTATTCTTATTCTTCCCATTTTATAAATGAAGAAGTTGAAGCCCATAGGAGTTAACAGACTTCCTCAGAATCACATAACCCAACAAATGTCTGAAATAGAATTTGGACATAGGCCTTTCTAATTACAAGTCTGGCACTTTGTTTTCTGTACTTAACTGCCTCTGAATAAACCAGCTAATCTCCCTGTGGTTTGGTTTTCCAAGTAGATTTATCTACAAAAAAAGAATGGTCAGGTCTCAGTTACATTTCTAATAGTAAATTAATAAATTAGCATTCTGGTTTATTAATCAGTCTCCTGTGAGTTGAATTGATGTGATTCATTCTACCAGGACCTAAAGTTCTTTGAGTTGAAAAAATAAAATTGAGTTGGTAAGCCTACAAAGCTTAGAATCAGCCTCTGTCCCTCAGGGGTCTGGACAAATGCAGGTACTTCTGAAGTCCAGCTAGAAGCAGCTGGCTATCATTTTAACTGCAACCACAGAGACTAGTGGGGTGAGAAGAAAAGATAAGAGAGACTTTCAAGAAAAAAAGGAATAATAACAAGTAGGTTTTGGTAATAAAAGGAATTTTTCCCACCTTGAAATAAAAAAAAAATAAAAAATGTTTGTGGTACATGAGGGGTAGAAGATACTAAAGTAACTAAAAAATGAAAAAGAAATTTATGAGTTTAAATGCCAGTGGAAAGGGAGGAGACAGGTCACACAAACCACTTAATTAACATCTAGCCTCTTTTATTCTTCATAAATCTTTCTGAAGCAAAAACTTTTCTCTGAATAAAAAAAAACCAATAATGGTTTACAAATAGCAACCATACATACAAACATAAACATATGCATATATAAAGAGAAAAGGCCCATCAATAAGACCTGCCATTTTGAGGCTCAAAGGGAACTAGAATAAACAACATTGGCCTCTTTGCCCCTACTGTTCTCTAACGGAGATTTTCATTCTTTACAAGAGGAGAAGCAAGAGTTTGGGGCCAAAATCATAGCACAACAGAAAATAAAAAAAGGTATACACAGGAGAGTGCACGCCAGGCAGTACAGAGTGAAAATCTCCTGAATCTCAGTCAATTCCCCAGAATTTCTAGATGAGCAATTCTGAAGAGGTACATAATACAGACTATCTATTCCTCTCGGGCTTTCCCCAGTGTTTTCTTTCAACAAATTGAAGATGGACACTAGGAGAAGGTGAAGTGACAACAACAAGATTTGAAGCTTGACCAGTGTCAAAGAAGAATGACCTTGAAGAGAACAGAAGAGGGACTGGTAAAGACCTTAGCTCTCTCAATTCTCACCAACTTTGCTCAATTTCTAACACAGGGCAGGGACTTGATTTTCACCAATGAAGAGAGAATCTCATGCCAATGGACTTTGGGATAGCAGTTGCAAATACATATATATATATATGTGTATATATATATATATATATATA
>JAJPUD010021338.1:0-11332 GCA_023553655.1 Myrmecobius fasciatus | reverse complement strand
CTTCTTCTTCTTCTTCTTCTTCTTCTTCTTCTTCTTCTTCTTCTTCTCCTTCTTTCTTCTTCTTCTTCTTCTTCTTTCTTTTTCTTTCTTCTTTGTCTTCTTCTTTCTTTTTCTTTCTTCTTTTCCTCCTCCTCATTCTCTTTCTTCTTCTTTTCTTCTTCCTCTTTCTTTTTCTTTCTTCTTCTTTTCCTCCTCTTCCTTCTTCTGCTGCTTTTATTCCTCCTTTTTATTCTCCTTTTTCTCTTTCTTCTCCTTTTCTTTCTCCTTTCCTAGTGAGATATATTTTCAGAGTGTGGACAAAAGTCTACATATATAAATGTTATACTAACATGGCAATTTTGGGCATATCCTAACAAACTGGAAATCCTTCAAGGACAGTCCCAAGTCAATCTTAGCTAATTGTGAGGAATTAGATGCTTGATAGAATCTTGGCCACCAGATCACGAATTTTTTTGACTAAATCATCTTATTTTCTATTCAGACTATGAAGGAGTTGTCTACATATAGGTAGTATGTACCTACATATAAAACTGGCCATATTTTGAACATGTTAAGGTCCGTAAACATTTACCAAGCAGCATTGTTAGAGGAATAAATGTTTTTATTTCACATTCATCTAGGTGTTTTGGGAAACAATCCTGAGTAAGTTGAGTACTACCTTGCATAACATCCTCCCAGAAAATGTCAGGGAATTAAGAAAGGTGAAGGGAATTGAAAGCTCTTTGATGCTAATGACTATGATGGATCCTCTTTGTATTCTCCTCATTTAGATCACAGGGTATCACAAAAAGAATTATTATTTGCCCAACTGCTAAATTTCAATTATACAGTTCTTTCCCTAAATTATGATAATTATAAATGGTTTGCAAAGACAAATAGGAAAGATAATCCTTATGTTAAAAACAGGTAATCAAGATTTTACTTTAAACATAATTTTGAAAGAACTAATCTTACAAAATGCCTGAATGATTTATTGAGTGTATTTTCTTGTACTTACTATTGCTATAAATTGGAGAGCATGCAACATTTGGTTTCTTTAAGAAACCCAGACAGTAAGTAAAAATATCTAATTACTGAATGAGAGAAATAATGTAATGCTTAATATAGAGGCATGTTGTATACTTCTCTTTCAGGGATTCTGAGAGATAAAAGAGATAAGATCTGAGAGAACACCTGCAGAAGAAAAAGGAGAGCATAACTGTTAAGTCAAGGATGGCTTTTGCAGAAGCAAATTAAAAGTTATTTCTCCTGGGCTGGTGGAAAGTTTAAAGTAAAAGACTCAGTGGAAGGAAGATGGTAGTTAATGAATTAATGAACATTTTCCATTTGATTAGCTGTCCAAAATGAAAAGAACAATGACCTTTTGAAAAATATCAATCAAGTGATAAGCAATCATTTGTAACAGAAGTTCTTAACCTTAATAAGTCTTAACTTATTTTAAAAATTAATTTGGTAACTGCATTTGGGCATAACTCGTTTGCTCATTTCATTTTATGCATTTAAAAACAATATTTCAAGAAGGGGTACATAGGTTTCACCAGGATCCCAAAGAGAGGCATCGCACCAACCCCCCCCCCAAAAAAAAAAAAAAACAAAAACAAAGAAAAAACATGAGAACACACTGGATTTACAAATACTGAGGAAAGTAAATGCATAACTCATAAGAATTGTATAGCAGTGAAATTTCATAACAAATGTTTAACTTCATTAATTTTTCACTCTGAGATCAGACATTTATATAAGTATACATTATTTGTATTTAGTATTATATTGTTATTTTCAATGATATCTCATACGTTAGCTGCTTACATTACCTGTTGTAGTGGAGAGAATGTAGAGACAAGTCCGAGAAAGCCTGCTTCCAACCATTACTTTTGTGGCTATGAGTGTGTCAGTTAATGTTTCTTAACCTTATCTTAATAATGTTGTCTATTTCACAGTGTCATAGTGAGGTATTTCTTAACCTGTCAAGTATTAGAGGAATGTCAGCTACCATTATGGGTGTTTTAAGCTTTGTATATAGAGTGTTCAGGAAGGACTAGCAACTCTGGTGTGAGGCATCCTAGTCCCTTTTCAGGATTGCTCATCTACTTTTGTTGTCTACCTGATACTCAACTCTCACCTGTGTCTCTAAGAAGCTGTAGCATGAGCATCATCCCAACTCTGATAAAATTATTTCAGCAGAGATACTAAACCTGATTGAGAAAAGTAGGTCTCAAACCCAGTAGGTGAGTTAGGAGGATGTCTATTCCAAGCATATGAAGACTTTCTCTATTAGAATGAGTGGAAGGCAGCTGAAGCAGGTGGTGTGGAATGCTTAGAGCTTGGTTAGACTCCAAGGTCATCTACTGTATCCCAAAAATCAGTTATCTTGATTTTTGTCCTATCACTGCAGTTCAATGACTCTGGGAAAGAAAGAAAGTAATGCTGATGATGTTGTGCAACTCTGCCACACTTCAATTCATGCAGGAGTTAAGACATTACTGATCCTTTTCAGAAATGGAAGATGAGTAACATTAGGATATTTCTCCTTAAAATGAACTAATATTTATCCAACTTTAACTTGGATCTACTAATCCTCATTCTTTCCTTTGCAATAAATGGAAGATGTTCTTTTCATCCTTTTATTACATATCTTTCCTTATCTAAGATATGGATGAATTCTTATCCTTTTGCTGCTCAGACATTTTTTTTCCATACTCAGGCTTTTGGGAAAACAAAACAAAACAAAACAATGCTCCTCGATACTAATGACTATGATGGGTCCCTTTTCTTTTCTTCTCTAGGCAACACATCATTTTTTCAACCATTTTGAAAATGATTGTTTTCATGCCAGTCACCATCCTGCTTGTCTTTTTGGGGGCTTGCTGAATTAAATTAATGCCCATTTTACAAAGTGGTTCCATGAACTGACAATAATATTCCACTACCTTAAATGTGGTGAATTCCTTTAATAGCCACACTTGGTGAAAGCTTCTCACTGTCACTTTTAGGTACTAAGGTTCAAATGTTAATTCTTCATAGTAGTGATGTTAAAAGAGAAGGCAATTCTTTTTACTGACCTCATTAATTGGGACACAATATGAAGATTCTTGATATTGTTGCCAGTCAATGAGAAATAAATAGCTACAATGAAAGAGGGAAAGATTTGTAGTGTCTGTGTTGCTAAGACATTGGATTCATGTGAAGTATCTGAAGTATGAATTTTCTTGTTAAATCTTCTTGACTGCTTTCTTGAAGTCAGTGCTCCTGGACATTTTGGTATCTGATAATATTCAATTCACATATGAGTTTTATTCTATAGTTGTCATTAGAACCAATTTATATACGTGATTTGCTTTGTAAAGTGTTAACTCTAAATTTTATCTAAAGACAGGAATAGGGTCAGAGAAGTTTAATTGATTGTATAATGCAATTGAAAAGGCTGGCAGAGATCTGGGCCAATTTGGGAACAGCTGTCTTTTAGTCATCAAAATTAAAGAGTATCCTAGTTGTGATAGCAGTGTGATTATGGTTAAATATACAACAAGAGTGAAGAGAAAGGAATTGGAGGAAATGAAGTGAATGTATACTAGTTATGATCAACTTACCTAATTTCTGATCCTTTAATTTTTTTGTTGAATTATCCTTGGATAAGCTTATTTCCATGGTCTCAAATGTAAAAATAAACAAACCAAAACAAAATGAAAAAAAAAAAAACTTTTGCTTGACTTCTGTTTTGGAGGAAGAAGACACACCCAAGAGACCTGGGATGGAGTGAGTTTAAGCAGAGCTGACATGGAAGAGCTTTTGGCCATAGAACAATTTTTAAACATTTCAGATGCTCTTAGTTATGAGTGACTTTTGAACTCTATAGAGATATTGAATAGAGATGCTTATAGGCTGAGAATAATGAATACTTATTATCAATCATGAAATCATAGAATCTCCAAGTTGGAACTGTCTTTAGAAATCATCTACCAGTGGAAAAAAGAAGAATGCATTCCTGTAGGCCACAAGTTGATTTGGAAAACCACCAAATTAGCATTATTGTACTGTAGCTTTATTTTCTTAAACATTTCCCAATTATATTTTGATTTTTTCCTTAGAGTCCCTGGGAACTTTGAGCTCCTTAGCAGTGAGTATTATAAATTATATTCTAGCACAATCAGAAACTGAACAGGCATCCCTTGAATTATATTCCCTACAAGTGATCATTCAACTTTTGATTGTAGCCATCCAAAGATGGTACCCCCTTGTCTCCCAAAGGGTCCATTTTAATTTTGGATCTTAAACCATTGCCTCTCTTCCACTTATTCCTCCCATTTCTATTCTTGGGAGTTGAGCAAATAATTTTTTTTTCTATGAACTGATAGTCTTTTAAATACTTAAAGACAGGCCTCATTCATTACTACCTCTACTCTACTCTTCTAGACTAGGGCTATTTTGCCCCACACACCTTCTCTTATACTGGGCTAGGTGGAAGAATTGTCAAACTCCTTTTCCCTAATTACCGCTTTCATCCTTCTCTTTGCTGCCATTACTTGTTAATTCTTTCTCTTTTGCATTTATTATGTCATGTTATTAAGTTCAGAAATTTGTTACTATTATATACTGATCTGATGGTCATTTTACCTCATTACTCATGGAATTCAGTACAGAAACAAGCCTTCTTCTGTGACCTAATCCCTTACTTTATATAATGGACCTAATTTTTAATATCACTATCCCCTTAAAACCCCCAAAATACTGTTTCATTGATTCTCTGATCCCCATTCTTTTCAATGTGGAAGCCGTCATTTAAATGTTGTTTCTAGTATGTGTAATTCTATAGAATAAAACACATACCAGCCTTAATTGGTTATATTCCTCTATCTAGGATGCATAATTACTTTTTATAAAAGTGATTTTACAGTTTACCTTTTTTTTGCTTTCTAAAATATGGTACCTAGAGCTATATATTATATTCTAGATATAGTCTATAGTACTATAGGATTATCACCATCCCTTGTCCTAATAACTATACCTTTGTAAAAGCATCTTAAGAACATATTAAATTCTTTGGATTCTAAAATAAAAGACTTTATCATATTAAATTTGTTAATTAAAATCCCTAGAATTTGATGATGGAAAACAGTATCCAGCTTCCCCCATCTTGTACTTCTGAACTGATTTTTTTTTCAATATCAGGTGTAAAGGTTTATACGTGTCTTCATTAAATTATATCCTTTTGATTTAATGCTTTTTTTGCTGAGGAAACTGGGGTTAAGTGACTTGCCCAGGGTCACACCTTAGGAAGTGTTAAGTCTCTGAGATCAAATTTGATCTCAGGTCCTCCTGACTTCAGAGCTGATGCTCTATACACTGTGTCACCTAGCTGCCCCCATTTAATACATTTTTAGGTGTTTGAGTTGTTTGGATTGTGAACCTCTTATCCAGTGTATTAGTATTCCTTTCAGCTTTGTGTTATCTGAATTTGTGAAAATCTTTATCAGATAGGTCTTTATCTAAGGGTAAATAATTCTTTCATCCTATGGCTGGATAGGGAAGTATATGCAAGCAAGAGAAGAAAGAATTGTTTATCCTTGAATTTAAACCAGCAGTCTCTGCCTGAAGGCTTTTCTCATTCATAAATAGAAGAAAGTAGGTGTACTTACCAAATTTCAGTTGAAGAATTTGGATAAGCAAAACTCATAAAAGATGTAAGGGAAGTACTGACTGACCTACAATAGGAATTATGGAAGATTTGAAGAGATAGATTAGTAAGAATGGTAGGCCCATGTGACATTTCTTTCTTTGCTTGGCTTGTTATTAATTTTACTCCAGTGTTACATTTGTGATCTCTTGCATTTCTTACATTGCATTTATGAAACAATTGCTATTTACTACATACTATGTCAATCATGGAGAACAGAAGACAAAAATGAAATAGTGATTGTTTTCAAGGAGCTCATATTCTAACAAGAAAGACTATCAATTATTTATTATTTGCCATCATTTATTACTTACTATATATCAAACAATATGCTAGACACTGGAGTCCAAAGACAAAAATGAAACAATTACTATTTCCAAGAAACTTTCATTCTATAAGTCCATATAAAATTATATACAAAATAAAAATGCAAAACAATAAATGCAACATAGTTACATGCAAAATACTTAGGAAGGGAACTCAATAATAAGGAACAAAGTCTTAAGGAATGAATAAGGTCTCATACAGTCCAGGTGATGAGCAGACATGACAGGAAGGTAAGAGGGTATGCTTACAAAACAAAACCCAGATGGGGTCACAAAGAGTTGGATATGACTGGACAGTTATTATAATAAGTAAAGCACTATATATAGTCAAGATATGATTTGGTAGCCTCTTCCATTATGCCATACTCACATACTTTTCTGTAGTCCATTGAAGTTCAGTAGGTATGCAAAGAAGATAGTCTTAACTAAATGGACGAGTTGAGCTAAAAGATAAATTATATAAATTCTTATAGACCACGTTCCTAGACCAAGGAAACAATCTTTGCCAACCATAAAAAAAATGACCATGTTAGTAAATAAAAGTTCCCAACACTCAGAGTCACAGAAAACTTTTTATTCTCCAGACTTTTCTTCCAGTTTTAGTAATGTAATGATCCCATGATTTTGAGATTCAGTTCAATTCATGCTCCAATCAACCACCAAAAGTGATTTTCCTAAAATTCAGATCTGATCATGTCATCCCTTCTCAATAAACTCCAGTAGTTCCCTATTAACTCAAAATGAAGCACAAAATCCTCTTTGTCATTCAAAGCCCTTCATAACCTAGTCCACTCCTACCTTTTAGTTTCTTTGTACTTTACTCCCCATAATGATCCCTAGATTCAATGACACTACCCAAATAAGACACTCCATCTCTCTGTCATTTTTTTTTTGGTCTGTTTCTCATGCTGGGAATGCTTTCTTCTTCCATCTTTATTTACTGGCTTCCTTGGGTTTCTTAAAACTAAAACCTCATATTTTAGTGCCTTTTTTCTCTTGTTTCCTATTTATCATTTATACTGCTTTATTTGCAAATATTTATTCTAGTGTTGTCTCCTCCATTAGGTTGTAAACTCCTTAAGGACAATGACTATCTTTTGCCTCTGTTTTGCCAATGTTTAGCACAGTACCTGGCACATAGTAGGTGTTTACTGACTCGACTATTATTTACTAAATTATAATCATGTCATTGTATGTTCAGAAAGCATATCAGGATTCTCAGAAGTCAATGTCATATAAATAAATATAAAGTGGTCAGTAAGCAAGCCAATTTTTTTTTAATTTGAAAGCATTTTTTCTAAATACATGTAAATTTTTTTTAGCATTTATTATCCAAATTCCCTTTGTTTTGTTACTTTTCCCCTTCATGAGATGGCAAGCAATTTAATATAGATTATATGTGTACAATTATGCAAGACATATTTTCATATTAGTTGTATTCTGAAAAAAAAAGCAAAAGAAAAAATCACACAAAATAAGAAAAATACAGAAATTTTTAAAAAGTATGTTTTTATTTGCACTGACTAACATTTTTCATGTTATTCCTTTGGAATTGATTTAAATCACTGCATTGCTGAGAATCGTTAAGCCATTCACTGTTGATCATAGTGCAGCCTTACTATTTCTGTGTATAATGTACTCTTGCTTCTGTTTACTTCATTTTGCATCAGTATAAGTAAGTCTGTATAAGTTTTTTTTTGGAAAGCATTTTGCTTATCAAGTTTAATAGCACAATAGTTTTCCATCAGGGTCATATGCCACAATTTATTCAGCCATTCTTTTATTGGTGGGCATCCCCATTATTTCTAATTCTTTGCCACTATAAAAAGAACTGCTATAAATATTTTTGTATGTGCAACTCCTTCTTTTTGTTCTTATTGTCTTTGGGATATAGAACTAGTAGAGATATTGCTGAGTCAAAAGGTATACATAGTTTTATTGTCTTTTGAGTACAGCTTCAAATTGTTTTCCAGGATGATTGGATCAATCCATAACTCCAAAACCTATATATTAGTATATCAGTTTTCCCACATCTGCTCCAACAGTTGTCATTTCTTTTTTCTGTCATATTACCCACTCTGGTACTCCTGAAACTATCTGCTCACATCCTTTGATCTTTTAAATTGTGGGATAACTTCTACTTTTATAAATTTATAGATTAGACTCAGTTCTCTATGTCTTTGATAAATGAAGCCTCTTTCAGAGCAACTTGCTTGAAAACTCTCTCCCTTCCCATTTTTCTCCTTTCCTTGTAAATTTGGTTTTATTTATACAAGCCCCTTTCAATTTAATGGTCTTAATTATTCATTTTATATCTTCATGCTATCCCTTATTTAATTTTAAATTATTCTTTTATTAATAGATCTGACAGGTAAATTATTGCATGCTCTCCTAATTTGTTTATGGTTATCACCCATTGTTTCAGTTATGTACCTATTTTGATAATATCTAAGTATATACTATGTGAAATGTTGATCTATACTTACTTTCTATCAAACTGCTTTCCAGTTTTCTCAGCAGTATTTCCTAAATAATGAATTCTTGTCTCTAAAGTTTGAATTTTGGTTTTATAAAATTGCATTTACAAAAAATTATTTATTATATTTATTAAATTTATTACATTTATGCATAGTATTTATAAAATAATATTGTGTATTGTGTACCTGATCTATTCCACAGATCTACCACTCTATTTTTTAGACAGCACTGGACAGATTGTTGATTATAAACTTTGTAATATAGTTTAAGATTTGGTATGGTTAAGCCACTTTCTTGCACATTAAAAATATTTACTTGATATTTTTCAAATTTTGTTCTTTCAAATGAATTTTAAAATTATTTTTTTCTAGCTATATGAAGTAACTTTTGGTAGTTTGATTGGTTTTGGCATGGTGCTAAATAAGTAAATTTAGGTGGAAGTCTCATTTTATCTTGGCTGTCTACCCAGGACCAGGTCTTCTTTTTTATTATTTAGATTTGATTCTTTTGTTTGAAAAGAGTTTTGGAATTATGTTCATACAGTTGTTGGATTTGTCTTGACAGTTAGATCCCCCCCCCAAGTATTTTTTTTAAATTTTTTTATTGTAATTTTAACTGAAATTTATCTTTTTATTTTCTGTTGCTGACCTTTTTTGGTAATATATAGAAATGTTTATAATTTATATAGTTTCATTTTATATCCATGCACATTTTAATGATTTCAAGTAGTTTTTTTTTTTAATTGACTCTCTAGGATTCTTCAAGTATATCATAATTTTATCTGAAAAAAAGTGATAACTTTGTTTCTTCATTGCCCATTGTAATTCTTTCAATTTCTTTTTCTTCTCTTATTGCTATAGTTAGCATTTCAAGGACAATATTAAATGCTGTGGTAATAATAGGCATTTTTGCTTCACCCTGATCCATTGAAAAGGCTTCTAGTTTATTCTGATTACAAATAATATTTGCTGATGGTTTTATATAGAAACTACTTATCCTTTTAAATAAAGCTCCATTTATTTGCATGCATTCTAGTGTTTTTAATAGTACTGCTTTGTCAAAACCTTTTCCTTAATCTGTTGAAATAATCACATAACTTTTATTGATATTTTTATTGACATCATTGATAATTTTCCTAATACCAAATGAGTCCCATATTTCTAGTATAATTATCATCTTGTCCTGGTGTGTGGCCTTTGCCATATACAATTGCAATCTCCAAGTCAGAATTTTATTTAAAATTTTTATATCAAAATTAATTCATGATTTTTTCCTTATTTTTTTCCCTCCTGGTTTAGTTATCAATATTATATTTGTCATGTAAAAGTAATATGATAATACATTTTTTTTGCCTATTTTCTCAAATAGTATTGAAACTAATTATTTTAAAATGTTTTGTAGCAATAATTTGTAAAACTCTCTGATCCAGGGGATTTTTTTCATTGTGAGTTCATTGATGGCTTCTTAAATTTATTTTTACAAATTAGGGTAATTTAAATATTCTATTTCTTTTTTCAGTTAATCTGGGCAATTTATATTTTTGTAAATATTTATCCATCTTACTTAGATTGTTATTTATTGGTCTATAATTGGCAAAATAGCTCCTAGCAATTGCTCTAATTTAATCTTTATTGGTGGTGATTTCACCCCTTTCTTTTTTGATACTGATAATTTAACTTAAAAAAACCAAATTAACTATGTTTTATCTATTTCATTGTGCTTTTTCGTAAAATAAACCCCATGTTTTATTTAGTAATTATTGGTTTTCTTCTCATCAACTTTATTAATCTCTCCTTTGCTTTTCATGATTTCCAATGTTGTGATTGTGTAATCAGGGATTTTTATTTTTTTTCCAGTTTTTTTTTAATTGCACATTCAATTGATTGACTGCTCTCTTTCTCTTTTATTGATTATCTTATTCTATTTTATTATATGTAAAGATATAAATTTTTCCTTCAGTTCTGCTTTGGTTGCATAACATAAATTTTGTTATGTTTTCTCATTGTTATTGTTCTCTTTAATGAAATTAATGATTATGCACTTTCTTCTTTGACACTCTTTAGGATTCATTTATTTCATTTTTAATTAATTTTAATCAGACTTTATGCTCATATTGCATTATAATCTGAGAGAGAAGCACTTGATATTTCTGCTTTTCTGGTGGTGGGGTTTTATGCAGTAATATACAGTTTTTTGTTTGTAGATGCTATATACCTCTCAGAAAATGGTATGTTTCTTTTCATATCTAATTTTCTCCAGAGGTCTATAATATCTAATTTTTAAAAAATTCTATTAATCTTCTTAATTTCTTTCTCCTTTATTCTTTGTTTAGATTTATCTAGTTCTGATGGGGGAAAGTTGAGATTCCCCACTAGTACAATTTTACTGTTTATTTTATCCTATAGTTTCTTTAAGAATTTGGATGCTATGACCAAGTAGGATTTATACCAGGAATGCAGGGCTGATTCAAATATTAGGAAAACAATTAGCATAATCAATTATATTAATAACCAAATTAATAAAAACCATATGATTATCTCCATAGATCCAGAAAAAGCCTTTGATAAAATCCAACACCCATTCCTATTAAAAACACTGGAGAGTATAGGAATAAATGGGCTTTTACTTAAAATGATTAGTAGTATCTACTTAAAACCTTCAGCAAGTATCATATGTAATGGAGTCAAACTAGAACCATTCCCAATAAGATCAGGAGTGAAACAAGGCTGCCCACTGTCACCATTATTATTTAAAATTGTCTTAGAAATGTTAGCTTTGGCAGTAAGAGAAGAAAAAGAGATTAAAGGAATTAGAGTAGGTAATGAGGAAACCAAATTATCACTCTTTGCAGATG
>JAJPUD010021337.1:1402-23209 GCA_023553655.1 Myrmecobius fasciatus | reverse complement strand
GAGTTCTAAGAGAAGATGAGTTTAGCTAGGAGTAAAGTTGGAATTCCTTAGGAAGTGGCAGACCCAGCCAAGTATTCACCAATCAGAAGAACAGCATCCAAGATGGTGACATCTTTGGGTTGGGGGATATAGAGGAAAAAGATCTGGCCAGCAAGTAGACAAATTGGGATAGTGAACTGAGATCTTAGAAAAGTACCTAAGGCGCTGAGATATTGCATGATTTACTCAAGGTCACATAGCCAGTATCTATCAGATATAAAACCCAAACCTAGATCTTGTTGTCTCAAAGACAATTTTATACCCACAACAGTATTATAAACACAATCATCAATGTACACATCATAACATTGACAAATGCCAATATTAGAATACAGAAATGAGAACCCCTCTCAAAAGATTTTACAAGAAATCATGAAACTTCATTATTAAGTTTTGTTTAAAATGTGTATTTTAACTACTGTTACAGGTGTTCGTGTATAAGACAATGTTTCTACCAAAATCTTACTCTGATGCCTCTTGATTTAGAAGAAGACAGATGGTTGAGAAGTACATCATTTAATAAGCTGTCCTGCCTCAATCAAACCAATGATTTGGTAATCATTGCATTATCATTCATAGGTTTGGGGGGGTCAAACTCATGGTGACATGGAGGGAGGCAGGACTGTGCCAGCTACAATGAATTTAGAAAAGACAATTTTTCAATTTTGCAATGGGAGCTTTTATATCTCAGAAATCAAAATGGTTCAAATCAGTGGTTGATGTTTTATTGATTGGGTAGACTTACTAAAATGATGGATAAATTCTTAATAATGCAGGCTAAATTTAAAAATGTATTGTGATACATTCCCTGCCTTTCTCCCTTTCTCCACCCCAAGCTGGTCATTAAATATTTACCAGCATATCTCTGCACCTGGAGCTCTCAAAGGCCATGCCAGAAGAATGTAAGTGCTGGTAGTAGGGTCTATCAGGCATTTAGAACCATGTTTCAAGTATCAGCCCAGCAGTAGCCTAGCTATAGAGATAAATCCCAGCCCCAGAAGGTTAGTCACCAGGTGATATCATTTTCATTCATCAATAGACAAAGGGCTGGAATGTGTATCCATGGTTCTGAAGGGTCCTTTCCCCACAGCTGTCCTGCCTCAAGCAAACCAAGGAACCTTGGAGTGAGTGTGCAGTACTGCATTATTAGCCAGTTTCTATGCCATTAAACTTCAACTGTATTATAGAGTTAGAGTTGAAATGAGCCTCTGAGATTATCTAGTTGAACCCCTCCATTTTACAGCTGAAGAAACGTAGGCTCTCTGGGGAAAAGTGACTTGTCCAAATCATGCAGCTAGTAGCTAGTAGAAGATATATTAGAACTCAGGTTCTCTGATTTCAAATTCTTTCCTCTTTCCCCTGTACCATACTGAGAATTTAGCTCTTCTTTATGTATTATTTTTTTTGTCTCTTAGGACAATCATATTGCCATGAGGCTCCCATGGACTTCCCAAAGAAAAGATTATTTCTGAAGACTCCAGAGGAAGGGCAAGCATGATGCAAAGGAAAAGCTTCTGGCTCTGAAATAAGATAAGGAGTCAAATTGTGGCTTTGCCAGGTAGTGCATAAATGACCTTGGCTAGGTCATTTCTACTCCTGGAGTTGTTTTTTCATCTAAAAATTGGGAGAATTTGACTAGGTTACTTTTGAGGTCACCTTCAGCTCTCAAATCATGGTCTCATGATCCTTTGAATTGATAACATGCATAAATATGCAAATACACATATGTACAAATACACATCACTTCATAGAATCTTTTTTATTTCATTGTGGTGATTATTCACATTCTACATTCCAGCTAAAGTAGAATACTTTCCTTTCTCCTTTGTTGTTTATGTCTCTTGAACCTCTATGTTCATATCTAGAATTGACTACATCCATACTGTACCTATTGAAATTTTTTATCTTCTTTCAGGACCCAACCACTTCCTTCAAGCAGGCTTCCCTCATCTCTTCTCCCCATTAAAACCATCCTCCTAAAACACATTACTTTACTCTTTTTGACTTTTATATCCTTTCTTCAGAGAAAAAGAAGGAAGGAAGCATTTATATAGTATTTACTACATGCTAGGCACTTGCCAAACATTTTTACAAAGATTATCCAATTTAATTTTCTCAACTTAACTTGTGAGTTTAAATGCTGTTATATCCCCATTTTATAGATGAGGAAACTGAAGCAAATAAAAGTTAAGCACTTTGTTCAAAGTCACATAGCTAGTAAATTTCTGAGACCAGATTTGAAATCAGGTTTTTCTGGTTTTAGGCTCTGTGCTTCATCCACTGTACCACCAGTTGCCATTCATTCATTTAAATGATAACTAATTGTTTTTAAGTCTAAAATATCTGTGACAAGACAAACCCCAGAAACTAGACTGTAAACAGTCTAGTTTCTGGGGTTTCAAAAACAAAAATGAAGTCATTTCCTACCCTCAAAAATTTATTTTTAACATTGCATACTAATTTGAATATCTAGATGCCTACATTCATTTGCTGACACAAGACTATAAACTAGACTGTAGCTAATTGGTGACATGCATTTTTTTTCTGCCCTACTCTTCTCAATCCCCAGCACAAAGTCTTGCTCATGGTGTGTATATAATAACCTTATGCTTTGCCGAAAAATAAAACAGCCCCAGGAAACAGAATTTTATTCCTTTACCATCACCTCTGCCATTGACTGATCCTGGCAATGGGAAGTTGTATGTCAATTCCAAAGGGGCCTGATACCTTGGGACCAGTGCATTGAGGCAAATGCATGTAAAGAGTGGACTTTATAAGCATAGTCTAATTATCCTGATATCTTTGCAGATGCAAAAAAAAAAGATGCATCATCCTTAACACCTCCCTCACCTCTACTTCCATTTGATAACAACTGCATCATAGAACAATTGGGATTAACATTAAAATGAAGACAATGGACTCTTCAATCATTAATTATGGGAATGATGCTTTCCTACAATAAAGGAAATAAAAAAAAAACCCAGAAACACAGTAAACAACTCTAAAGCTGTTACTATAAAATAAAAACAGTCTTTCTTTCCCTTCATCTTTTTGAATTCATGTTATTCCTCCTTCCATCTTTCCCCCAGTCTTGGCTAAAGGGTACTTGAGGAAGGCACAGGTTAAGGAAGAAAATTATTAAGGACTTTCACTTTCTAGAATCCAGTGATTTTCCTTTTACCCAAGGAAACCCAAGTGCTAGACAATATAGTCACTTTGTTCTCTCTCTGATTTCTCAAACTTTGTGGCCCAAATCTTTCATTTGTCTTGAGGGGAATGAGTCACTCTCATTCAGTGTCTCAGAGAGAGGAAAACATGTTGACCCTTTAAATATCTGCATTTGACAATATGTCTAAATGAAATTAACAAAGGGCCAGGTAATTCCTATGACCTGCAAATATTCATCCTTTGACCTTGGTGATTAATATGAGCTTTCTTTGCTGCATTTTCTCCAACTAAAACAAGAGTTTTTAACCTCTTCTATGTCATTGACTGCTTTGGCAGTCCTGAGAATAATGATTTTTAAAAAATATTTCATAATTCCATTATAGATTAGTTTAAATCAAGATTTCCCCTTCCCCCAAGTTCACAGAACCTGCTGAAATCTATCCCTGAGTCCCAGGAGTCTGTGGTTTCCAGGTTAAGAAGTCCTGATCTTTAGAAAAAATACCTGCCCTCATTCATTTGGCTTATTCATTCATTCCTTCATCCAGTAATTCATTCAAATATTTAAGAAGTCACTCTGAGGGGCAGCTAGGTGGCGCAGTGGATAGAGCATCAGCCCTGAAGTCAGGAGGAGCTGAGTTCAAATCTTATCTCAGACACTTAACATTCCCTAGCTGTGTGACCCTGGGCAAGTCACTTAACCCCAATTGCCTCAGCAAAAAAAAAAAAAAAGTCACTCTGAGTAAAATACTGGGCTTTTATATATCAATATTTTTAGGTTCTGTAATTTGTATTTGTGTAAACACTCTAATGCAGATTGCAATCAGTAAATACCGGAATAAATGGTTTACCTGATGACAGTGGCTAAAACAATATGAGCACCTGGTGGCCAGTAGTCAGATAATGAGTCTTTGAAAACCTTTTTTTACAAGTCTTCAGGTGGTAGACAATTGATTCCACTGTAAGACTAGTTTGGAAAGACTTGCCAAGAGTTTTTCTACAAGGTTATAGGTTTCAGGAACACATGTAGCACTCTCATTCCAAAATGAAGTATTTGAGTAAGGCATTAATGAACATTCCCTTCCCTTTAGCAGAGAGATATTATGAGTGTCATCATAAGAGTGTGAAAAATTTGGTCCTCTTTGATAGGGGAATTTAGAGGCTAAGGATTATCATCTGAGCCTTTCAGTGACAAGGATGTATATATTTCACCTATAGAAGGCAAAGAGATAATTAGTCACAGAATAGTGTAGGATTTTATAGTTGGGAGAGACCTTTAAGTTCATTTAAATCAAGACTTCTTAATCTGTTTTTGTGTCAGAGACCCCTTGGGGCAGTCTGGTAAAACCTATGGATCTCTTCTCAGGTTCTTGTTTTAAAATATGTAAAATAAAACACAGTATTACAAAGGAAAGAAATTACATTGAAATTCAATTATGAAACTCTTACAGAACAAAAGAATACAATTTCACAAGCCCCAGGTTAAGAACTCCTGCCCAACCTCACTCAACTTGCTTGTGAAGTACATAAGACTGAATTTTTAAGTACTATTCCTAGTTCCAGTGGCAGAGTTTAGACAAGAACACAGATCTTTCTCAGCTCAATGTCTATTCATTATTCAATAATTAGTAGCAATGCTTAAAAGTGACACAACTTTTTGTATTAGCAAAGAATTATATACTGTGTTATTACAAATAAAGAAATTCTAACCCAGAGAGGGAAAATAATTTGCCCAAAGCCACTTATCTAATTAATGATAGATACAGAACTAGAATACTGATAACTAGACCCATGGGACCAAAGCTCTAACATAAATTCTATAGAAGAAAATCATTTTATCCTGTGACTGACAGCAGTCAGTATTGGAAGTTTTTTGTTTAGGGATGCTCTAGACGTTATTATCATAATTTAAGTATATCCCAGTCCAATACAATCTAATAGTCATCAAATCAATAATTATTTGCTATATGCCTACTACATGTGCTGCATGTGATATCATTGTCTTAGCAGTCTCTATGAATACAAAGACAGAAAAATTAAAGAGTCGCTGTTCCTCAGGAAACTTACAGTCTAATGAATAAAGCATGTCTTTGAAGGGAAGTCAAGTAAAAAAGAAGTGAGATGGTTCTGGTTGGCTCAAGAGGATCCAATTAGGAATAATGGGTAGAACTTGCAAATAGGTACCTTTAGATGTAATATCAGGAGAAAAGCTTCCTAACTATTAGAACTGCCTCCAAAAAAGGAAGGGGGCTCTCTTGGAGGTCTTTAAATAGAGGGTGAAAAACCACTTTTCAGGCATGTTATAAGATAGATGCCTTTTATATATGGGTTAAATAAATATATATTTATAAATGGGTTAAAATGCCTTTCAAGTCTCAAACTTTGTTACATGAACTTGAAAATATACCCAATTTGGGGTGGGGGAGGTATTATGTATTCTTCCTGCACAATTATTTCTTTCATTTGTTTTCTTCTTCCTAGTTATATGACCACCTCACTACTTCAGAACTTTATCAGTTTTTATATCTACAACTATGATGTCCTATTAATTTGTCCCCTGCTTCCAGGCTATCTCTTCTCCAAACCAACCTCCACACAGCTGCCAAAATGATTTTCCTAATCAGGTCTGACTGGCTTAACCAGTCACTGAATTACTCAATAAACTCTATTGCTTACCTATTATCTATAGAATTAAATGCAAACTCCTCTGTTTGTCATTTAAATCCCTACACAACCTAATTCAACCCTACAGCCTCCAAGAGCCTGGTTTTATGATTGGTCTCCATTCCTCTTTCTATTGCTTTGTGCTGATTGTCCTCTAGGGTTAGGATGTATTCAATTCTTGCTTTTGCTTCATAGAATCCTTAAATTTCATTCAAAGCTCAGGTCATGCACCATGAAGTCTTTTTCTGATCCTCCAAGTGTTTATGCCTTCCTTCTTCCAAAAGAGTATTGGTCAATGAATTGGTCAAAACAACTTTGTTTCAATTTATAGAGTTAGAGAGTTTTTGATCACTGAAAAGTTAAATTATTTCTCTAGGGTCACACAGTTGGTATATCCATTAGTCAGTCAACAAGCTATCATTAAGTGCTTAAAATGTTCAAGGCACTGTGTTAAAAGAAAATCTCTGCCCTCCAGGTTTTCTCATTTTAATAAGATGTCAACATGCAAATAGTTATGTATGTATATACAAGATACATACAACTTAAATGGGAGATAATTTCTCTTTTTTAAATTGTAAGTTTATTTATTTTAACACACATTGCTTTATGAATCATGTTGGGAGAGAAAAATTAGAGCAAAAGGGAAAAATCATGGGAGAGAGAAAAAAAAACAGATAAAAGAAGTAAACATAGCATGTCTTGATTTACATTCAGTCTCCTTAGTTCTTTTTCTGGATGCAGATGGCATTTTCTGTCCAAAGTCTATTGGGATTGAATTGGATCACTGAACCACTGAGAAGAACCAAGTCTTTCACAGTTGATTATTGCGCATTCTACCTGATATTATATACAATGTATTCCTGGTTCTGCTTTTTTTTTGCTCAGCATCAGTTCATGTAAATCTTCCTAGGCATTTCTAAAATCAGCTTGTTCGTCATTTTTATAGAACAATAATATTCCATTACCTTCATTTAACACAATTTGTTCAACCATTCCCCAATTGATAGGCATCCACTCATTGTCCAATTCTTTGCTACCACAAAAAGAGCTGCTATGAACATTTTTGCACATGTGGGTCCTTTTCCTTCCTTTTTGATTCAATGTAGAATAATCTCAAAAGGAAGATACTAATGGAAGGAGGAGGTGGGGAAACATGGCACCTATGCTTTGTCTTAAAGAGAAAGATTTCAAAAGGGAATGTATTAACTCCACAAATCAGTGATATGGGAAGAAAATCCAACATTTAAGAAAGTGAAGGCTAAAGCTACTGATTTAACTTTTTAGTTTTTTAATTTTTATTTTCATCAGAAACCAAAGTTTCTGGAATTCCTTCAAGAAAGCTGGGTACTAGCTGGTGGTAGTGTTCAGTAATTTTCCAATCATATTTGACTCTTTGCAGCATCATTTGGAGTTTTCTTGGCAAAAATTCTGGGGGATTTGCATTTTCTTCTACTCTTCATTTTACAGATGAGGAAAATGAAACAAGCAAGGTTAAGTCACTTGCTCAGGTTCACATTGCTAGTGTCTGGAGCTAGATTTGAACTCAGGCGAGTCTTCCTGATTCCAGCCTTGGCAATGTATCCACTGCGCCACCTAGTTGTTCTGATAACTCCCAGGCAAATCTCTTTTGTGTTTCCAGTCACAGTCTTTATTTGTGTCCCTGATCCTTAGTTGAGCTGGAAACCATTGCTCTTTAGAATGGAAATTGGTAGAATGGAAAGATCAATGTCCTTGGCTTTAGGAAGACCTGTATTCCAACTTTGCCTGTAATACTTACTTGCTATATATAGGACTATTGGCAAGTCACTTGGGTCATATAGCAGGGAAAATAAAGTATTCACATTCAGAAGACCAATACTCAAATCCCAGCTATTCCCAGTAAATTTAAAAGCAGAAGGTTTAGGTTCAGATACTGAATCTCTTTCTTTAATATCTATGTGACATTGGGCAAGGCACTTAAATTCTATTGGTCTATTTCCTCATTTATAAAATTAAAAAGTTGGACTAGATAATCTTGATGGTTCCTTTCACTTCAATTGACCTTGATTGTCCCTTCCATCCCTAAATTTATGATCTTTTTGATCACTTAAAGTTAGCAGTATATTAATAATTGTTTTGAATTCAGGGTACTATCCTTGTTCCAAATATAAAAAAGTCTGTGTATCAATATCTCTATTAATATAAAATAATCTACAGACATATTAATAACTAGAAGCTAAATGTTATAACATGCAAACTTCAGAAGGAAAGAGAAAGGAGATAAGTCTAAAAGTATTTATTAAGTAGGTTAAGTGCCTAGGTTAAGTGCCAGAAAGTTAAGTGTGGTATCTGGAGACCATTGCTGGCTTGGACTCTTCCCTTAAAATGGATCATTTTGTCTATGACCTTGAACAGATTTAGTCAAGTGGGCATAGATGATTTCCTATATGATATCCTTTAAATAATACTGAGAGCCACTCCCTCTCTTCAGTATATTACCTCAGACTGCCATGGAACCTGAAATTCCACATTATTTATTTTTTGGAGGGAAGCACTTAAGGATGCAGTTAAAATGGAAATATTTTCTTGTGGGTAAGAGGCAGTGAGAAGTAATCTTTTAAGTCACTATCAACTACAAATGCTTTTGTTCTAATAACAGATTAATTTTAGTTCCTAAGTAAGGTCCCAAGGGATTGAGGGAGGGGAGAGCAAAGGAAAGTTAAATTTCCATATGGAGAGACTGGCACAAGAAAGGATCAGCATCCTGATTGAGCCTTTTAAAAAGAATATCATAAAGGGCAGGGGTACATTGTGGAGCCAAGAGGCAGCCAATGACTATTTGCAAATCACCTCTGCATAAGTGGGACACATTTGAAAATAAAACTTCATACTTTCCTGGGTGCATTAGAAGCATCTCTTCATTACTATATAGCTACCCCAAAAATTTAGTCCAGGCCAGATGCATTTTTGGTTTGGCTAAATGATTTCTCCCTTCTCCATACCTTTTATCTGTGTTCCTTTCCCCATGCTGCTAGGGATGGATCCGACTGAAGTTTGGCCTTGGATGGAACCTCTTCAATGCTCTTGTCTCAGAATTTCTTCCTCTTATGTCCCTCCCCACCACTGCAGACTGATTGCCTGGCTCAGAACTCTTCCCACCCCACACACCTATGAGGTAGCAGCTGGTTCAAGGTTGTGGTTCCAATCCCCATATGGGCCAGGTAGCTTCACACAGAGAAAAACCTGTGTTCTTTGGCTGAATGCTGAATCCTTAGCCCCAGTCTGCCATCTTCCGAATGCCACTGGTCTCAAGGGGGCAGTCCAAACAGGGGAGGTGGATGGCTTAATGCACTACAGAAGAAAGAGCCTCAAGCATCTCCTGATGATGGGATAATTGTGTCATTTCTGAGAGTAAGGATTGCCTCATTCTTTATTTTTGTATCTCCAGTATCTAGTGTCATGCCTGACACATAATGCTTTATAAATGCTCGTTAATTGATTGATTGATTGATTGCTTTATCTTTGCTCCTGAAGAATGTTGCATGGTGATGAACAGCAGGGGATACAAATTCATAGAATTATTCATTGCAAGCCAATGAAGCAATTCATGCTCATTGAAAATATTTCTCAGGTATAAAACTCCACCCTCTGCATGCACATATACAAACTCCCTATAATATTTTGTTTGCAGATATGGCTATTTACATAGTTAATTTTGGTTCTGTTTGCAAACACAAATTAGTTTGGTGCAATTACTGTGTGCAGGGACAGGGAGTTATATGCTTCAGTAGTTGAACAGCATTGAAAGAGACTGGATAGCAGCATATGGCTGCCTATATATAATCACAATATTACCTGCACATATTAGTTACATAACAGTTTCATTATAATTAGAGAATTTTTAAGAGTTTCAAAGGAAGAAAAAATAATGAAATCAGGCAAAGTACTTTGAGCCACAGGGTAGGAAAAACATGCTAATGATTTCCAACATTCCATCAAATGAAATATGATGTTGCATACCAGCACATTTCTGACTCCCATGTAGGGAAAGGACTTTCTAATAACAACAGAGAAAATCATTTTCCAATGACCTTCTATTTCTCTTCTCAACCTGATATGAACTCCAAGTAGATGCCCTTATGGTCCAGCCATATTTTGAAGAAACAAGATGTTTTGAGAGTTATAGAAAATCCCAACAAATAGGACAATGTCAGCAGTTGGTCCTGTAGTGGTCCTTGTTAGCCATCCTAGTATATGATGTAGATTTCCTCCAAGGCAATTGCAGAAACTGTGAACACTTCGTTGAAAGTCATCCAGAAAATCTTAGATTTCATTTAGATTTCTCAATTCAATTTGATAAATATTTATTGAATAGCTGTGATGTACAAGACACTGTGTCAGGCACACAGGGGACAGAAGGTTAAGTCACCATCTCTATTGTCAAGGGAATTATAAGCTTTAGGAATAGAAGATAGAAAGGATTTAAGCTGAAGCTTAAAACTGCACTAAGACTTTTGGTACACCTAGTATAAGGAGAGTACCAAAATGGGCAGAATATGATAAATCCATAAGAGAAGAGAACAAAATATTATGGAAGTTCAGAGGAGGGAAAGATCATCTTTATGAAGGCGTGACAATTCATGAAACGATACTGTTGGAGATGGACTTTAACAGAATGGCAAGATTAGATGGTAGAAGGGGATTTCTTTGCATGACTGAAGCTTCTGAGGAAGGAAAATATAGGGCATATTTAGAGACCAGTGAACAGGATAAAGATTTTGAGTCAGGGTTCAAGGGGACTATAAAAATTGCCTAGTCTACCTCATTCAACAAATAAGGAAATTAAGGCCCAGAGAAGTAACTTTAACTTGGCAGGAATGAAAGGTCCATACAGGCAGTTAGATGGTACAGAGGATAGAGTGCTGAATGAGGATTCAGAATGATCTGAAGTAGCCTCGGATATTTACTAGAAATATAACTTTGGGTTAATGACTTAATATCAGTCTGCTTCAGTTTTCTGATCTGTAAAATGGGTATCATAATAATAGCACCTAACTTCCAGGGTTTTTGAAAGAATCAAATAGGATAATATTTGTAAAGTGCTTTCCAAACATTAAAATGCTATATAGATCCAAGCTATGCTGATTATAATCAGAGATCAGGGGTGGTGCAGGAGAGTGCTAGGCTTGGAGTAAGGAAGATTCATCTTCCTGAGTTCAAATCCAACCTTAGACTTATTAACTGTGTGAACCTGGGAAGTTACTTAACTATATTTGCCTCAGTTTCTTCATCTGTAAAATAAACTAGAGAAACAATTTGCAACCCATTCCGATGATCTTTGTCAAGAAAACTCCAAAAAAGTTCACAAAAATTGGACATGATTGAAATGACTGAGCAAAAAATTAGAGATGAAACTTTCAAATATAGTGGATTTATATTACAGAGGAACTTCAAAGTTGGATTAAGAAGTTTGTACTTAATTTGTCATATTCTAGGGCTTGTTCTACTACAGTATGTTGGGTCCTAATTTCTGACCTTTTCTTATCTAAGCTGCGAATTTTCTGTACTATTTATATCACATATGACAACCAACTGCCCCCTCCCCATCTCCCACCTCTCTCTCTCTCTCCTTCATCACAAGACAGAATTTTGCTACTAAAACAACTAAATTCTATCTTTCCAGGAACTTCAAGGTACAAAGGTCAGGGAGCAAATCTTAGAGCTGGCATTTCTGCCTCACAGCTGAATGGATCAGAATGTCTCTTACTGTAACCCTATTCCTCTCATACTACAAAATACAATATTATCTCTATTGGCTCCTGTGGAGAAAATATGGACCCAGAGGCCTTGGGAAGGCTAGAAGCCACAGGATATTATTATTATCACTAAGCCAATTGGGGAGAACAAAGAGTAGCTCAGAATAATCAACATTTTTTCCCAAGTTGTTTCTGTCTTCCCTCCCTAGTACCACACTGAATACTTCCATCAAAAGAGAGTAAAGACCTTAGTTCCACAAGAAGGGAGAACGACACAGTAGAACAGGATAGGAGATTATTGATGTCCATCAGGAACAAATGACCATGTAATAACTCTGTAATTACATGGTAACTAGAACTGATTGAGCTTGTAAATTATATTCTTGTCATCCTGAGGTAATGACCCAGCTGTATCTCCTATCTAAAGCAAGCAGTAGCACAGAGCACATGGACTATGAGAGATAAGGAAATTTTTAGCTGTTAAAGCAGCTTTGCTGCTGACGATAGGTGATGGAAGGACAGAGGGGAAATAGGCAATTTAATGATTTTTTTTTCTAGTTGAGGCAGCACCAACCTGCCAGCCATGCTCAGACATCCATTACCCCAGCCAGGGCTTATCCCTGGAAGCAATGAGCATTGGGGAACACCTGATGCAGACAACAGAGATGAAGTTTGAGAGCCAGACGAGGGAACTAGGTCTCCAGGCTCTGTTTACACTGAGTTCAAGTCTGGTGTGCCAGGATGGCAAAGTAAGAAAGCCTAGGAGCGTGACTGACTACGTGGATGCCATGAAAAGCATCCCTGAAAGACACCAATCAAGGTGGTACAAGGTGGACTTCCAAGAGCCTATGGGATCTTTACTCTACCTAACATTTTTTCTTTGGGACAGCTTATATTTTGCTAGGTAACTACAGCATAGGGAATGGCTAAGCAGGATTCTAGGGAGTTAACAGTGATATGACTGTGGTAGCTTGGTGATCTTTGTAATTGACTCTCTGGATTTATTTGGTGTGAGCCCCAAAAGCTCTGAGGAAGGTAGTCAGGGGTCTATATAATGTATCTATGTTTCCCTAGCTACATACAGGTGTCTCAAAGGTCTTAATTTTAAGCTTTAATAACTTCAAAAGCTATTTGTTTATTTCATTTTCTTTTAATAATAAGCAATAATAATTATTATTTATTATTAAAATTTTAAAAGCTCTAACAGCCTAAAACTACACTAAGATTTTTGGGATACTCTGTATGTATGAGGAAGTGGCTGATACTTATGTTGTTCTTTAATAGAGGTTCTTCAATATTTTTGTGCCATGTATCCCTTTAGCAGTTTGCTGAAACTTATAAATTCCTTTTCAGAATAATATATTTAAATGCATAATATAATACAATCCATAACATTATAAAGGAAACCATCACATTAAAATATAGTATATATATACATATATGTATATATTTTACATATATACATATTATACATTTATATATAATGTACATATGTGTGCATATATTTCAAAAGTTCCTGGCTCCAAAATCATGGAATCCTTTTCTATAGCCAAAATATGACACATAATCTAGGCAAGTCACTTGTTTTTTTCCTGGGCTTCAGTTTACCCATCTATAACAGTATTACTAATAGTACATCTCATAAGGTTATTGAATTAAATGAGATTACATATTAAAAAAACTTTTAAAACCTTTAGGAGATATATAAAAGTTACTTATTTATTATTATAAGAGGAAATCTGAATAATGTTAAAGCATAAGCTAAATTTGCCTACGTGAAAGAATCCACAAATAAATATATGCATATATTTATGTTGAGCAAATTTCTATTCAGATTTGAAATGAAATAGAAGATGAGAAAGCTTCTGCATGATAGGATTGTATTAGTAGAAATGGAAGGAAATTCAGAGTTCATCCAGCCCAACCCTTTATGACACAATTGGGGAAACAGGAGTTCAACAAGGTTATGTGATGTGCCAAAGGGTCCTAAATCTAATGAGTATCAGCATGCCCATTATGTACCAACTATAGTTTGAGGTTAAGACAAATGTCAAGATCCAGTTACCGAGACAAATGTCAATGTTCTGTCTGATTACATTTGTTTGTGAGGTCAATTTGATGGACAGATTTTCCACAACTATCTCTACTTTCATCAGTGTGACAAACCCCGTGATCCTTAATCTTGGGTCATCTTTATTAGCTTTTTTTAGCTGGAGATTCACACATGATGTCTGTCATTGAATAGTCTTTCTCCAAAATGTAATTTGCCTCTCAGATCAAAATAGACTAGTTTCTATGTGGGAGGTTTCTTTTGCAAATCTCTTTTTGGGTTATAATCCTACCCAAGCTTCTCCCTTAGATTAAGACTTTGACCATGTCTGGATTTCTACAGTAAAGATAAATTTCTTAAGGGCAGTTTAAGATTTGTTTTTAAATTCCATCACTGAGCACAGTGCCTGGCACCTAGTAGACACAATACAAATGTGTGTTAAGGTTTTATCTGCCCTTTCTGTAATCTGCTACTTCATGTAAGTTAACAAAATAGTGAATATAGATTTGGTTTTGAAATACATGAAATAGAAGATTTCTATTCAGGCACATGAAAACAT
The DNA here is from genome assembly GCA_023553655.1 of Myrmecobius fasciatus. Taxonomy (NCBI): domain Eukaryota; kingdom Metazoa; phylum Chordata; class Mammalia; order Dasyuromorphia; family Myrmecobiidae; genus Myrmecobius; species Myrmecobius fasciatus. The sequence continues at coordinate 8,997 of JAJPUD010021337.1, read as the reverse complement.
CAAACTGGGAAGGGCATCTGAAAAGAACTTAATGCCCATAGATTTATCCATTTGATACTCATTTATAGAGCACCTACTATGGACAAGACATATTTCTTGTGTTCAAGGAGCTTGCAGTCACTTCTCACTACTAATTAGACTTCTTGGTTCAAGTCCTCCATCATTATCCCCATCCCCCCATCCTATTCCCCAATAATCTATCCTCCACACAGTTTCAAAACTGTCTTCTAAAAGCACAGGTCTAACTATGTCATCCTCTGCTGAAAAAGTCCATTTATTGTAGGATACAGACCACCCCTTTCCTTGGCATTCAGAGCCTTTCAAAATTGGGCTCCAGCCATTCTTTCAAAGATTATTACCTGGCTACTCCCCTTCACCAACCTATATTTCAGCCAAAGTGTCATCTTATTGTTCCCTGCACGCTGGATCACAGAGCATGTGGAAGAGAGGGATGGAAAGTTTAAGAAGACTGGAAAAGTGGGGTCAGCTCATGAAGGGCTCTGAATGCCAAATAGATGGTTTTATATTTGATCCCAATGATGACCAAAAGCCACTGGAATTTACTGAGTAGAGATGTGATGTGGTCAGACCTGCACTTTAGAAAGATAAATGTGGCAGCTGAGTAGAGGATGGACTAGAGCTGTAAGAGAATCTGAGGAGAACCAGCAGGCTCCTTCAGGAAAGGGAGGAGGAAATGAGATCTGAACTAGGGTGCCTGCAGTATCAGAGGAGAGGAAGGCAGTAGAAAAGAGATAAGACAAAGGTAAAATAGACAGGTTTGGCAATAGGCCTCCAAGGCAAAAGTCCTTGGAGGGGGAGAGAGTTTGAGGAGTTGACAAAGATGCCTAAGGAGAAAGTCTGGGAGACTAAGAGGAGAATAGCATCTCTGACAGTAATAAGAAAATTAGGAAGAGGAGAAAGTTTTGACAGAAACATAATAAGTTCAGTTTGGGACATGTTGAGGTTAATACTTCTATGGGACATCCATTTTCAGACGTCCAACGGATAGGTAACACTGGATGTCAAAAGAGAAGTTAGGGCTAGATTACATAGATTTTGTAATCATCAGCATAGAGATGATAATTAAATGGGAGTTTAGGAAATCACCAAGAATAGGAGAAGAGAAGAGGCCCCAGATTGAGACTAAGGGACACCAATGATGATTGCCCTTGACCTAAATGAAGGTCTAGCACAAGAGACTGAGAGGAGCAGCTAGTTATGGAGGAGGAGAACCAGGAGAGAATGATGTTATGAAAACTTGGAGAGAAGGGAATATCAATGAGAAGAGGGGGGTTCACCGTGTCAAAAAATACAGAGGTCAAGAAGGATGAGGATTGAAAAACACAAATCCATTAAATTTGGCAATTAGCAAATCATTGCTAACTTTGGAGAGAGCATTTTTGGTTGAATGGTGAGATTAAAAACTGAATTATAGGGAGGTACAAAGAAAATAAGTTACAAGGAAAGTTATACAGACCAAAGCAGATAACATATAGAAAGTACTATGCAAAATTTAAAGCACTTTTCAAAATGTTGGCTACTAATACCATCATCACTCTGCTACCACTATCACCACCACTACTACTATTACTACTACTGCTATTGCTTCTTCTTCTACTACTACTATTACTACTACTACTACTTTCTACTATTACTACTATTACTAGTTCTGCTGCTGCTGCTACTGCTACTACTACTACCACCACTACTACCACTACTATTCAGCTGTATTGGAAACTCCTTAAGACTCTAAGTTGTAATATAGATGTTGATTTGCATTGAAAGAGGAAGTTTCCTGTTTAGAATTATGATTTCATCAATTTAAGGAACTTCTAATGTGAAGATTCTCTCATCCAATGAAGATTAAGTAGGTAAGTGCAAAATGTATGATGCAGATAATTAGTTTATAATAGTTCAGAGGAGAGAGTTTATTTTTAAGCTATAGGCTCATGTGCTCAGAAACATAAGGTCTCTACAAATTAAATTCATCCGTAAGAATAATTAACCTTGAAATTCACTCAAGGATGATTCTAAAAGAGTAAATTTCCTCATTTATAATTAGGAACTCTTGTTTCTGGGGCATATTCAGTTCAGGGGTTATATGAATGGGTGTGGCTTTTTAGAACAGAAGACAATCTGGCTACTGGTGAGGATCCTGCCAGGATTGGCAATGGCCCAGACAATCGGATTTAAGAGTTGTATAGGGATTGGGGACAAAGTGAGCTCCAGAAGAGTTGTACCACAGCAATTATCCATGCCAGTGGTGACCTCAGAGTAATCATAATTCATTATACCATGGGCTAGATTATTATATTATAGCAAGGCATCTTAAACTTTTTCTACTAAGGACCCCTTTTGTGGGAGAAATTTTTACAGGATTCCATCTTGAATCTGAGCCCAAGTGTTCATGCATGCTCAGTGCAAAGCATACATGTTGTATGTTCAGAAGCAAGGCTATAAAATCAATGGGATGCAACATGGGCAAGTGCTTCCAGAAACATCTCAAATTCATGACATGTTTGATTTTGAGTTAATTTTTGGTCATTGTGCTCAGAAATCTTTTTCTGTTACCAAATTTTTCTCACCTCCCACATTCAGTTACATGATCCCATGACCCACAGTTTAATAGGCTTTGGACTATAGAAATTGACCTAGAGAATTTGTGTTAGAAATTTTACCTCAAACCAAGACGCAAGAATGGTGATTATCATTAGAAGGAAGATAATGCTTTTAAGTTCCATTACTCTAGGATAAGGAGCTTTTGACCTGGAGCATGTGAATTTAAAAAATATATTTTGATACCTATATTCCAGCATAATTGATTTCCTTGGTAATCCTACATATTTTATTTTTGCATTTAAAAACTTTTTTTTCTGAGAATAGGCAAATATTCAGCAGGCAACCAAAGGAGTCCCATACACACACACACACACACACACACACACATACATGCACATATGCAAACACACACAGAGAAAGCTTAAAAGCTGCCAGGGTAAAGTCTCTGCTGCCCCAATCTAATTATGATTTGAGAAACCTTGAAAATTTCCAGGATTAACTTTGTCTAAGTCTTCCGAATATTCAAAAGAATCAAGCACTTTACATTTATGAAAAACATAAGCCTTCAGAAAAAATAATGGAGTAAAAAATTAGAAACATGAGCATAAATGATTAGAAGTCCAATAATTTCATCATCACCTTATTACTTTGTGTCTACAGCTGGGTGCAAATGACATAATCTGTCAGAAGGAACATTTTGTTATCAACACAGAGATTTAAAGAGAGGCCAGGACCTAGAGAATTAAAGTCATCAAGCCAAAAATAAGTACAAAAGCATTGATCAAAGCCTCTGGACATGTTATAGTTAACGTGGGACACAATCCAGTGTAGCTTTTGGGGGATCAATAGGGACATATCGGGAAGGCAGTAGAAAAGAATTAAAGAATCTGTTTGCCTTCCTAGCTTCCTCTGACTCTAAACTTAGATTCCTGGTGGCTATTCAAGGAGAGATGTCAAGGGAATAGCAACGTGATGGAGGCATTGTGGAACCATTCCTTAAGGTTAATCAAAATGGCCTCTTGAGTTTTATCTGGATTTAATTTAAGACCATTTGCCATCATCCCATCTCCCACTTGAGCAAACTCCTGACTGGCAACACTTGAAGTTAGAGTTCCAACACCATGCAATTACTCTCCACTGACACCTTAAGTACAGAGCCCCTTCTTGGAAAATATCCGCTAGTTACATAGTAATTACAGGTTCCCCTTGAGTGCTAAGGACTGGGTGATTGCAATTATCAGTCACAAGGAATACCCATGTAAACCTTCACTTTAGGTTAGGAAACGAAGTAGTGTACATATTGTCTTCCCCCCTACACACACACACACACACACACACACACACACACACACACATCATGCAAAAGGGGAGTTCTTAACTTTTGCAATCAAGGAATTGAAGGACTTGGGGTGAAATCATCCCCACCATGTAATAAGCATCCAATCTGAAAAGTACCTACTATGTGCAAGGCAATATGGGGAGATTGTGTGGGGAATGTTTACCTCAAAGTAGGGAAGACCTAAATCTACCTATGATTCATGCTGTCAATGTGACCCTGGCCAAGTAATTTCATCTCTAAGTGTCCCAGGCAAATAATTTGCATTGGTAAAGGGAATTTTCTTACCAGGAGCCCCTTTCACCAACAAAATCACAGATCCAGATCTTCTCCCCTTAAACATACACAAACACACACACACACACACACACACACACACACTAAAACAAAACAAAACAAGCAATTGGAGAGACTGAGCTGTGATTTTTTTTTAAAAAATCTGGCAACATAGTTATTTGCACTTTTTCCCACCCTTAGATTTTGGGCTCCTGGAGAACAAGGGCAGTTTTAGTCTGTTTTTAAATCCACAGCCCTTAACTATCTAGTCAACTTTAATTTTTGTAAAGCTAATCCTCTCCTCCAGAGCATCTAAGTCATGGCCATAATAATATTAAAAATAATTTACATTTGTATGTCAATATAGTACTTCATAGCTCTTGAAACATGTTTTATGTTAGTTCATTCATAATACTGCCCCAATATTATGCCCAAAATTCCATCCAGTTTTATTCCATGTCCTTCTCCTTCATTCAGTCCATATTCATACACATTATTCCTTTTCCCATTTCTGGGGCTTTGTATTGACTTTAAAAGGCTAAGGTCTTCCAATGCCTCTGGGACCATTGCTAGTTGTCCTGACCTATGTCTTGTCACTGGATTTCAATGATGCTGGAGGAGAAAATTAGCTGATAACTTTGCACAACTCTGTCTCACTTAAATCCAATTCACTTTCAAGTCATTACCCTTCTTCTATCTTTGGTCCTCCTGGAGAAAGAAGGAACAAACACAGCAAAAATACTCTCTTCTATCTCTTAGAATTCCCAGTCTTCTTCAAGACTGCTAATAATGCCTCTTCCCCAAATTTACCATGTATCTTGTATAGACCTATAAATCTACATGTAGCCTGCTCCCACTGAATGTAAGAGTTTCAAAAGCAGCAATTGTTGTATTTCTGTGTGTGTATCCTCAGTGTCCAGCATAGTGTTTGGCACAGAGGAGGGACTTAACAAAGCTTGTGGACTCGGTTATCAAAACAATTCTCTGAGATGAGTGGTATGATTATTATTGTCGGCATTTTATGGAAAAGGAAACTGAGACAGAGCAAGGTAAAAATAGTGGCAGAGTAAGTAATCAAACCTGGATCTACAAAGTCCAGAGCTCCTTCCACTACAGTGAACTGACTTTTGCTTCCACTGTCCCCAGCCCTTGAAGATAAGTGCACACTGTGTTTGGTGACATCATGATTAATTCTTTACATTCTAATGAAAAGGCATTTCTTAGTCTGGGTCCCATGAGAGAGGTAAGGAAAATAAGAAGCTTTAACTAAGATAAAAGAAATTTGCCAGATGCCACAACTGCAAGCTTAACTCAAGAGCTCAGACCTTTTTATCCTATATCTGGCCATCAGGTCAATACTCTTTTTCAAAAGAACTGGGCAATATCTTTGGGCAAGCAGCAATGACTGTTGACTTGCAACATCATACTTTCATTAAAAAAAACATCAGTAATTATTCTATAGCAGCAACAATGTCACTACATGTCACCTCCTTATTCAGATGACATATCTCTACCAGGAAAAAAAAATAGCCATCATCAAATAGGCCACCAGCTTGTTCATAAACATACTCATGGCCATTTGGCTTAAGGAGGCAGCTCTTTTTGCTAGTCAAATTTCAGTAATGATGACAGGAGGAGCCCTCTTTCCTCTGCACCTGCAACTCTTATTTTATTTACGGTGGTCATAGGATCAATGTCTCCTCCTTTGGAAATAAAGCTTTCTACTTTGTGCTGGAATTTATCTTCAGTAGCTGTTGGAAATCATTATCTCGGAATAATGTTCTATTCACCACCCACGTTATCTCTTGGGCTAGGCGGATTGCCAGCCATTTGACTGCCTGACACCAAGTCCATTTGGTGTATGACAAAAATAAAACCCTACATTGCCTGGAAGTAACACAGAATACACTCATCATCTAGGCAGGACTGATTGGGCTACTTTGCCTTTGTGAGGAGCTGTCACCAGCCATGTAAATCTTCCAGTTCTGCTTATACTAAGACCCTGGCTCCTCTCTTATCATTAATGTGCAATGGACATAGAAAGTAGAGAGAAAAAGCGTGTTTAGATGAGCCAGGGACACTTAAGAACACTACAGATGATCTAGGCTGCAAGACTATACATCTAAAGTTATGTTTGGGCTATCATTTCTTTGCTTTGATTTATTGGCTTAGCTAGAATCCTTGGAATCTCCAAAGGTCAGTCAATTAAACAGGGGGAATGGCACCTAAAACATCAAAAGCAGATTGTTTTGTAAGATTTTTGAGTTGAAAGGGATTTTTAAATTATTTCCTAAGTGTGCTATATACAACTCGTTTGAACATGTCTGTGTCCTTCTATGCCATCTTAGATTGTAAATTCCTTGAGGTCTTTTGCCTTTTTTCTTGGCATTCCTAACACTAAACATAGCACATAATAGACACTTAATAAATCTTTACTGACTGACTGATTGACCTGAATCATTTTAGTGAAATGCTCATTTTATAGCTGAAAAAACTGAAGCTGGGGGTGGGGAGTAGGTCTGCGTGTAGGGGAGGTTTATGGTAGAAATGATTTATCCAAGATCTCACAACTTAAAAAGTGACCAAGTCAGAATCTGAATTTCTAAAATCAAAGCCAATTTCACTACAATCCAGTTACCTCCATGAAGAAAAATAAACAATGTTTTAACAAGCAATAAAGAATAATAATTAATTAATTGATGAATTATTCTGTTTATATTTCAAACAAAGCAATTATTTGTTTGTTGTCATGATACTTTCTGAATTGGTTATAGGTTATTTATGACTATTACAAAGCAAAACTCTATATTTCACAACATGAAGTATTAGAACTAGAAGTAACTGTTGGTATTTTGAATCTGGCATGTTCTACCAAGAAGCAAAGCTAGTTCAATTTTTCTAAAGGGAATTACCTTAATGACAGTTTAATTCATGACTTAAATAAGCTAATATATAACCTTTTGTTCATGACTATGAATAACACCTCATTTATATAAGGATCAGATTTCTATAAAATTCAACTATCCAAAACATAGTTAATAATCCAGAAGCAAAGGAAAACAAAAACAAAAAATGCCTCAGAGAGGAAGAAAACAGCTATTACAAAGCCCCCATTTTATACAGGAGAATTTATCTATCCTCAGGTTATCATACAGAGGTTATTGACATACAGTTGAACATAAAATAAAGTTCTGAATTTAATGATCTTGGTTACTTTTCCCCCCAATAGCTCTTAATTTTTTTCTTTCTTTACAAGGGATGACAGATTATAAAAAAATTAATGTGGGAATGAGCAGTATGGTTTGCTTTCACAATGTGGTTCCAACCTATAGTCCTGAAGAATTTCACATTTTTCTCCTTTTTCATTTCCCCTACAAACACACACACACACACACACACACACACACACACACACACACACACA